>JBBPDJ010000004.1:12582700-12604629 GCA_037974625.1 Cucumis cinereus | reverse complement strand
GTTATATCTTTAAAATATTTTTATTAAAATTTTTCAAGGCTGATCGGTGGTGACCGAAGGTTGGTTGGCGGTGGTCGCCGAAGTTGGTTGTTAGAAGTTAGCCGAGGGAGTCAATAGAGGTGGTGGTGGTGATTGGTTGAGGACGATCACCGGAGGTGGTGGTCGGAGATTGGCCGGCGACGATCACCGGAGGTGGTGGTCGGAGATTGGCCGACGACGATCCCCGGAGGTGGTGGTCGGAGATTGGCCGACGACGATCACTGGAGGTGGTGTCGGAATGCTGGTCGACAAACTTTCCAACCCTTAAAATAAATACCCCTAGGGTTGAAGAATAGTAAAAGCATGTGAGTTATTTTAATCAAAAATAATCTTTGCCACAAACATGGAGTGAACTATTATAGCCTACTCCACTCTACTCCACTCCATGCCCCAAACATGCCCTAAGTCTTAATATGATTTTTAGATTACAAACAAAGCAATGTTAGCTTAGCTTGATAGGGTGTACCTTAAAACAGGGGATACTAATCACCTAGGAACTGTTTCCTTAAATACAGATTTGGTCTTTTCCTTTTGGATTGTCTTTGACTATTTGCAGATTGCTCCAAAACTTTTTCCTTAATTAAATATTGCCTCAACTTTTGTTCCCCTCGGTAGTCCAAATCTTGCATTTTTGACACCTCTCCTCGTATTTCTTTTCTTTACCATCCTTTTTCTTTTCGCAACCTTTTTCTTTTTCCCCAAAAACTTCTAGAATTATCTCGGACGTCACACTTAACTATAAACTATATATATATATATATAGTCTTGATCACAAAACTTTAATTTTTTTATTTTTCTTTTGAACTAAATATCTCTTGATTCCTAGTACATCAATTATGTTCACTTTAATTCAATTTTTTTTTATTTATTTAATTTTTATTAGTTTAAAATTATAATAGAATTTTTGGAGTTTAATTTTGGATAACACAAGGGTCTTCAATTTAAATAGTAATATTATAGTGATCAGGTAGTTACTCATTCGAGTGAGATCTTTCTTATTTACTTTCTTGTATTGATGTTGAGATCTATTTAAGTCAGTGTTGGATTGTTTTAATATTTGTATGTGTGTGCCATTTTTATAAATCATATAGATGAATTAATTAAATTTACCTAATTTAAGGACTTAAAAAATTGTTTAAAAGACAAGAATAATGAAAACAAAAGGAATTAATCTTAATCAACTCATAATCTTGTATCTTTGACATCCTCTTTAGAGATCTCTAAAGTCAAGATATCTTTGTAGCAGATGTACTTTTCCTTATTTCTGCTAAAAATATCTATAATTGATATATTTTTTTTAACACAATTGAGAGTTTGAGAATTTGAACTATAGGCCTTTTGGTTTTCTGTATATACTAATCTTTTTTTGACCTGTAATTGCTCTATATTTAACCATCATCAAATTTATCGAAATCTTGTCAATTGTCATAAAGCAGTGAAATAACGAACACAATTATTATTATGGATTAAAAGATAGAAAAAGTGAGGCAAAATGATAGCAGAAGTAGCCCAATAATAAGAATAAAGTCTTAATTTTTGTGGAAAAACAAATTTAAAATTTAAAATTACCCGCAATAAGAGGGGTGAATTTTTTTTCTTCTTTTTTTTGGAATTTTCGGTAACTTTAAGGTTTGAATTAAAGAAGTCAAACGGTAAGTATAACAATCAACTTTAAAGCATTAGTAGATATTGTATAATGGTTTTTTTTTTCTCATAAACGGTCCAAAAATTGACTTTAATCTCTATAATTTAAAAAGATTTAATACCAGAACGAGCTTAACTCAATTTAATATTATTATTACTTGGCAAAAATATAAAACTTTACCCATATAGATAAAACTGTAATTGAGTAGAGATATAAAATCATCCATGAATGTGCAAGAAAAAACGATAGTTTCTTTTATATTAAAAATGGAAAGGAGTCTAGTAGGAAAGAGAAAAACAAAAACAAAAACAAAAATTGAGGGGTTGGATTAAATGAAATCAACAAAAATTTAAGAGAGTGATGATAATTTATGGTTGGTGTCTACTCCCAATGAAAAGGAAGAGTAGAAGGGGATTGATTTCCAGGATTGTCGGAAGAAATTCCAAAGATCCCGGAGAAATTAAGAATTCCATGAGGATGATGATGATGATGATGATGATGATGAGTGTCATTTGAAATCTGAACAGAAGAAGAATCGGAAGAATTGTCGAAAGCATTTTGATGGGTTAATGGATGGAGCAAAGAAATGGCGGCGTTACGTTGTTGTTCTTGTGGATGATGATCACTCTGAATCTGTGTCTGTGGTGATGACAGAAGAGAGAGAGCACAATCTGATTCATTAACACCAATTCTGAATCTGTCGTATATCATCTTGTTCCTTTCGCTGCCGCCTCCATCGTGCAAAAGCCCCAACGGCGGCGAGGCTTTGTAGTTGTTGTTCTTATTGTTGCTTTGGTCTGATGTTTCTACAAACATGCTCTGTTTTTCGAGGAAATTTAGTTGTGGGTTCCGGTTGTGGTGGACGCCGGGATCTGTTGCGTTGTCGCTGCCGCCGGAGGACCACCCGTGGCTGCTCACCGTGGTCGATGGAAACACTTGTGAGCTCGTAAATGGCAGCAACTGAGGACCTGAGTTTTTTCCATACATAATATATCAGACATGTTGATTATTATTATTATTTTAATCTATTGGATTGTGAATGAATTGATGTAAATGTTAACATCCGGATGAAAATGTAACGCAACAATAGAAGTAGCAATCCTTTTTTTACAAAAATCAATTGACATCGATCAGAAGTTGATACTAGATGTTGTGTATGAGTGCAATATTTGCATATATCCCTTTTAACCAAACTGGACTTTTAGAGTGCTGCAATTTTTAGTCGGATCAAACTTCAATTATCTCATTGATGGTCATGAATTCATTAACTTGGATATGATAAAATTTAGCACAAAAAGAAGTTTGACCATTTGTCACAAATTAGTCATGGAATGACTTTGCCAAACTTCATAAATCCCACAATAACCACATTTTGTTCACATGTTTTGCAATTGGTTGAATGCATAAAGAGAATATTTGACTGTAACTTCAACTTGATGTTAAAATTTTATCTGGAGTTACCACGTTTTAACTTTTAAGGATAAAGTTTTATAGGAATGAAATGGCAGAAGTAGAAGATAAAATCTGGCCATTTTAACTTCACATGTAAAAGGGTTATCTAACCTTGATGATAGGAGAAAGGAGCGGCAGCAGATCGAGGCAAGAGGTCAGTCTGAGGCTTTCTCCGTCGCCGGTTATGGCCATCGAGCCGTTTCCGGCAGCTTCTCTTTCCTTCGTCAAATTCCTCAAGTGAATGAAACCTATAGAAAGAAAGAAGAAAAGGAAATACAGAGCATTGCAAAACAGAGCAGATGGGAATTCAATAATGCTTGCTTACAGCTTTAAGATACCAGAATTGGGTAAAAAAAATTCAACAAGTTTTGGAACTTTCAATTGTTTACTTATCTCAACTTTTTATGCGAAAACTTTATCGTGAAAAGACTAAAATTCCAGAGCCAAAACGTTCTGGAAATAAACTTTTAACCATACAGAAAGAGGACAAATTTCTTCAGATAAAAACACCAACAGTTCCCATTTCCATCCAAAAAGCAAAATCAAAGCTCCCCATTTTGTAGCAAAGCATATAAAAATGTTCCTTGAAGCTGCTACTTTTCTTCAAGAATAAAATAATGGGTAATCCTCAAAAGTTGTTGACAGAGAACAGAACAGACCAGTCATACCATGATTAGCAAAAGAAAAAAAAAATGACCAAAAAAGAAAAGAAATCGAAGTTCCAAAGTTTTATACCTACTACACTGCTGGCAAAATCTCTGTTTCAAGCCAGCAATTGTAACTTGAGGAGTCTTTGAATGGAGCTCACAAACTTTATGGCGTCTATGGTAATCTCTACAGTTGCTTAGATCTGAATTGCAGCCATCTACAAGACAGGAAACTGGTTGAGTGTTACCATTATGAGTTCCTCTGGCTCTCTTTGATGATCCTGAGGTTGATGATGCCATTTCCTACAAGAAAATTTTGACTCAAAGTTACTATCCCTTGAAGCTACAAGATGTATACACCAACCCCATTTACTTAAAATTTCAAGCCAACCCAAAAAAATGCTTACTTTGAAAGGAGTTGGACGTTGGCCTTCCAAGAAGATTGGAACTTAGAGAGTGAGAGAGAGAGAGAGAGAGGAGGGGAAGAGGAAAATTAAATAAAATGAAAAGGAGAGAGAGAGAGAGTTGGTGAATGAATGAATGGTAAGAGATTGTTCCCCAAACTAGTGCAACAGAAGTGGATTGGGTTTGTTCTTTCCAGTTCATTCACTGACATAGATTCCATTAAAATCCAATAAAGTAGATTGTGGAGGAGGCAAAAGAAAAGTCCTAGAAAGCATTTAAGAAATAAAATAAAAGGAAGGAACTTGTTGGTTAAGACTTAACAAAATTCACATGCTATAGCTAAAATATATACCTATGAGTAAGATGTCATTCTTGGTCTGGTTTAAAGCATTCAATAGAAGAAAGAGGAAAAAGAAGTTCAAGAGAGAGAGAGAGAGAGAGAGAGAGAGATGGAAGGTCAAGCCTTAAGGGGTAGGAGCTTTGCGAAAGCTAAGATGATTATAAATGATAAATGAAGATGGGGTGGCTGTTGCTTTCAACTTTTTAACAAGTTTGTGTGTAGTAAGTATGAAAATAACAAGTACAGTGGGATTGAATGCTAGGTTAACTTAAGACAAACTAATTGATACTATCGTTTTGTTTCACATTCTATAGCATGCCTAACCCTTTCACCACCATCCACCACTCCTGAACTTTTTGTTGATGAAAATCACGCATGTTCTCTCAATCTTACGAACTTGTCCATAAAAGATGCTAGACAAATTTAAATAGATAAGATTGTGGAACTTGTAGTTCAATAGACTAATTAGAATATGTATCCACGAACTATGATTGCGTCGAAAGAGTTTGAATCCCTCACTGTCGATAACTAGCCAAAAAATGAGTGTTAATTATTTGTGCGTGGACTTGACTTCTGGCCTACTTTTCTTGGTTTGCTCTCTTTCCAAGTTGGCTTATATGAAAGTTTCTCGTATCGACGTGATACTGAGTCTACCACACTTTGATGAACTTGACCTTAGGGTCTCGAAATAGAGTTATTTATAGTGTTCTTCTTATAACAATCACATGTAGTTACGTGTAATTTGACTATGTCAAGGTAGTTACTGGCATTCGATTGACACTAGATTAGATACAACTCGATTATTGTTAAATTGGTATATGTGCACAAGCTCGACTAGTCAATCCAAAACTCATGCTTTAATCTTCTTCCTTTTGAGTCATATGCTTCTCCATGTCACCACTCGGCTTCCTTTGAGTTTGTACCCGCCCGTAGACCTTTTGCTTGGAATTAAAATAAAGAATTGGTTTAAGTAGTTTTAAAATAAGAGTACTAGGCAGCCATCATTATCACTATTATTTATGTTCTGGTTTTCAACTTTTGATAGACAACTCTACCATATTTCCAAAAGACTATACATATTTCTTCAATAATGATGTTGCACCTTTTAATTTAAGGAAGAAAAAAAAAATGTAGATTTGTGGATTCAATAAATAGATTATTGTAATTTTTTAAAATTTATTTTGAGGATTTGGTGTTTTTTGTGAGGTCCATAGATCCTAGCAATAGGAGAGATGTTTGGAAGTCCATACTTTTCCCCCTTTAAAGATTTTTGGAGCTTTTAATGTCAAACACACAATCCAACGACCCATAGAGCATCAAGAGAGAGACACCCAACCACGAATAACCAAACAGGGGAAACCAAAAACATGTTTTTAATTTCACAAAATTAATATGTGAATCAGAAATGGAAGGAGCCTTCTCATTGTCTTTTCTTTTTTGGACACATTTGGAAATTCACTACCAAATAATTGATATTGGATTTTGTTGATAAGATCTAGTCATAATTTTGTGTGTCCTGCTTTGTATTTTATGAACTTTCAGTTTAGTATCTATCATGTCATTGAAGTTTAATTTTTTTTTTTTTTTTTTTTTGAATCTAATAGTTCAATAATTTTAAAATTTTGTGTTATCTTTAGAATATTCTGACAAATGTACTAAACGCATGTCTGAAAGTTAAAGAGTCTGTCCAAAAAATGGAGAAAAATTACTTTTTTGGTCTATAAATTTTAAAATAATACACTTTTACTCCTGGGTTATAAGTTTTGTTTTCATTTGGTTCATATGTAGCCACGCTTAAAGATTTATACTTTACTTTTTGGACTTTTTTCTTTTTTACTAAATGACACTTTTGTTCTATTAATTAATTTAAAATATTAAATTACTAAAAAATTGTAGAATAGGAAAACTTAGAGATGAAATAAAACAAACTTAAAACTTTAAGGTAAAACGGTAACTTTTAAGCTTATAAACAAAAAAATATAAATAAAACTAAAAAGTTATATTAAAAAAAAGTATAAATATAATGAAACCTAAAATTGGAATTAGAGGTATACTCAAAATGTAATAACCATTTTATTAAGATTGTAAAAAAAGTATTGATCTATTAAACATCTTATTAATTAAAGTAAAATTAAATAAAAATAAATATATAGTAATGAGTGGGATGGGGCATCGGCCTCCCCCCATAGATTATTATGTCGACCCACAAAATCTTCTCTTGTGGTCCGAGGAGAGATTGAGTGGGGTTTTGTTTTGTTCTTCTTCTTTTTTTTTTTTTCTTTTAAGTCCTCAAAATTCCCCAAATTCCACAATTTTACCCTTCTTCTTCCTCCTTTTTCTTTTCTGACACTTTCTTTCGCCACACATGCCCCTCCCTATGGCAGATTCTGTAATTAACATCGTTATCAAGGTTACATTTGCAATTTACAACCATTATCGCTTTATCTACTTGACTTATCTCTTTCAACCAATGGTAGAGAGGCCCAGAAGCCACGTGTCCCCTTTGACGCTAATATTATTTTCCTTTTTTTTTTTTTTCTTTCAATCAATTCCCAACATTTAATAAATCTTTTCTTTGTATTAAACCACTTCTCTTTTATGTGCTTAAAATAATTGGGTTAAATTATTAATCGGTTGGTCCTATGCTTACTTTAGGGTTTCTCCGACTATTTTTGTTTAGTTTCTATATACCGTCTTTATATAATTTGATGATGTGTTATAAGTTGTCTATGTCGTTATAAGATGTCAACATACATGACATTGATTCGATTATCGAAATGACTTGTGTTGACTATGTTAATTAAATATACTAGATTTTATCGTACAGACTAAAATTATTATTATCATTATCATGCGTTAAGGTCAATTTGATATGACCTTAAAATTATTATCAGGAGATTAAATCACAAGTTAAATATAAATAATTAAGAAATGGAGTTGAATTGGCATTGTGAAGAAAATAGTGAAGCACAACAAAGGGGGGAATTTATTGAGGTAAAGGACCTCATGTTGTTGCAGCTTTCTTTGTTATGGACACAAAAGCTGGCAGGGTAGGGAAATTAAATATGAAATCTTTTAAATATTTACAAAATATATATATATATATAACAGAATTTTGCGTCCACGATATTTATTATGAAAAAAGATTACATGTTTGTTAGATTTTGGATCTAATTCATACAACGATTCTCAAATATAGCGAAATGAATCAAAATATTTATAAAATATAGCAAAATTTTATGTTTTATCAATGATAGATACGAGTAGAAACTGATAGAAGTCTATAAATAGCTATTTAAAGTCTTACTATTTTCTGTAAATATATTCTAATAATTTTGTGATTTATAATAATTTCTCTGAGAATTTAAATGATTCTACATTTGGTTTCAGTTTTATCTTTTAAATTTTAAATGGTTGTAATTTTATCTTGAGATTTAATTTTTGCTTCAACGGTGGTGATGATTGGATTTCAAGATTTACCTTGATTTTTCACTAAATATTTATTTAATGTATTTAGTAAGTTAATTAAATTTTATTATTTTAATTACTATTAAAATTAAATTTAAAATTTCATATGATGATTAATTTTAGTTAACTAACCCATATTAATGTTAACGACGGAAAGTGTGTAAATTAAAGTAAAGTAAGGTAAGAGAAGTAAATTAAAACAAAATTGAAAATTGGAAAATAAACATGTAAAGTAAGTAAATTGAGAGTAAACTAAAAAAATAAAAGATTAAAAGTTTTACATTTTGGCACATAAATTAAAAGATTAAATAAATTGAATGAGTAAATTGAGTAAAATAATAATAATAATAATAATTGTTGGAAAAAGTAGGAGCGAGTTGGAGGAGGAGGAGGGGGGGGGGGTGAAAAATGACACGTAAGGTGGGGATGAAGTGGCCACGTAATCGGTTCTGAAGCTGTCACCAATTCCTTAACACCGTACGAACGCAACATGCACACTTGTCGGCAAATAAATATTGTTAATATATAAAAATTATTAATTATTAATTTTGGGGAGGGAGTATTGAATGATGGAGTTGTCATGTGGGTGACTGACACTTAACAACAGTTCTCTTCATCCATTGACTCATTTATAGCGACAACCTTTTTCTTATTCTACGCTTTTTGTTTCTTTTTACCATTTACTCCCTCCCCTCTCTATTTATTTATTTATAATTACATATATATATATATACATTGTATATATATATATATATAAAAGATCAAATTTATCTTTAGTAATTTGATTACAATTGAGATCATATTCTCTGACATGGACATTACCTTTATCGTTTACGATCAATCGATATAATATAAGTAATAACAACTCTAATATATTCATAATTGTCTTACTTTAATCCTATCAACATCTATAATAGTAATTACAACGATATCTATATGCAAAAGACTGAAAAATTGTTCTAATGACATGAAAAGAAAGTAAGTAGATCTCATATGATTTTCAAACGTGCTGATTATATGTATTTTGTAGAGTGGTATTAAACGTGATAAAAATAATATTGGTTTTTTTTTAAAATCACTCCCAAATATGTCATAAACTCTGTAATAATTAAAGTTTTGGTTTAATTCTTAAACTCACATCTAATTAATTTGAACATGTAACTCTATGGAATACAATGCAATATTGGAAAGAAATATTGAAATTAGGATGAACAATTTTATCGTCTTTGTTTTTTTTTTCTTATCTAAGAAGATCAACTATGTCGTGATCTTTTTTGGTGTGATTTTCCGGGTGAAATGACTTTTCTTTTATGTGGATATTTTTTAGTTGGTTTAGAATGGAATCGAGTGAAAATTATTATAAATCAACAAAGTGAAAATTGAATCGAATCGCTCATAAAATGTTAATGAATTTGATTGATGCAATTATCATGTTAAAGATCTTACTTAATTGGAATTAAAAAAAGTTGAATTGAGATTTACAATTTTCAAAGTTTTATATTAGTTCATATCTTCAATTAAGCTAATATATTTAGCCATTAGTTTAAATTTTGTTGTTATAATTGATCCTTAAACATCATTCATCATCATTAATTGATTAGTTGTACTTACCACCAACCTATTTATTCATTTAATTCTTTGTTTTAACCATAAATACTAGTATGGTCCATCAACACAATTAGTTAGCTAGAGCCATACATTTATCATCGCTTCTTCTAAATTTAAAAAACAATGTTGTAGCAATTGATGCAGTCATTTGGTGGTTAGATATGAAATTATGTCTTGACTTTGGAAACGAGGGTTATCATATTGACACACTATTTTGTTTGAAAAATTAGTACTTACTGATCAAGACAAAGTGGTGTCGAGGTGGGCACAAATTAAGTTGCATAGCTTTTATATAAAGAATTGATTTTTCATATTTCTATTGTTTTTCCCTCGACATCAACATGCACGTCAAGACATTGTACAATAAGTCATTTATGTTAGTGAATGAGCTTTTGGTTTGTCTTAGCTCGACCTATATGTCTATTAAGGTTGAGTTTCTTTTTAGACAATCGAGTAAGGTCTTCGCTCAACTTTGTGAGTTTATTTAGGGTTCCTTATATCCATTTCAAGATGTACAAACTTGATGAGCATAAATTTATCAAGTAGATAATGACAATACTTTATGAAGTTTGACTGAAATATTTAGATTATGAAGTTAAAATTTCTAGAGCTATGGTTAGAAATTTAAATGGAAGCTTTAATACCATAAGGAGCCATATCAAAACAATATCCAACCTTTAAGTACTAAGAGGACGTTTGGCAACCGACATGTAATTGAGGTGGGTGCATGTAAAAAAAACTCACCCATCATTTGGTGTACCAATATCGAGAAGGTTTTATTACTTCGTTAGGCATGTTTTCTTCTCACATTTCTTACCTCATTATTCGCGTCAACTCTTTTAATTACTCGCTCTTATGATAAATTATCGATCCATCTCAACTCAATTTCCAAAAAAATAACTGCAACCAAATATCCAATATTATGCCGAAACCACCATCAATGATAAGATGTTGTTACGTCGCACTTCCCAACATTAAATTTAAGTAACTTTATTTACAAAATCAATGCAATTGAACCCTATCATTAAATAATATTTTTACTATCGAAATAGTTGCAATAAATATTTTACAAATTTAAGCCTATATCTAAACCGATTTTCTTATTTAGTTTCATCATTATAAACGATTTTTCCTCGTCTAATTAAGGTGAACGTTGTTACTCAACGATTCCATTCCACTATTTTTGTACTAAAAAATCTCGTAGTCTATAAATTTAGCTCTAAACGTATGATTTTACAATTAACTTAACTTAATCGTTGAAGAAAGAGACTTCAGACATGTTTATCATTCAACAACCAAACTTTACGTACTTTTTTATTTTATTTTATTTTATTTTAATCATCAAAATGCATTTGATTTCAAATATGTATGTATGTGTATAATTTTTGAGCTAGCTTAAGGAATCTTTTTCTTTAGTTTATCAAAATGTCACCCTCCACAGTCACATTGTACCCAAAAGAGTGGGTTTGTCTCACTTTAAGCTTCAAAATTATTGGGGTTTGAAAAATAATTGTTTTAGAATATTGATAAAAATGTTGAATTTAATCATTAAAAATTGTGACATATAGTCAACTTTATGAAATTGTCCGTCAAACAGCAACTACTAGTGATGAAAGTGAAATTTCTATACTTTGAATAACAAAATAGTCCCCTTCACAATTTTTAAATATAGCTTGTGGTGACAAAATCTTAATAATAACAACAAGCAGTGTAATCGATTTCTATGTTTTATATTTATTAAATTTGTGATCCAGATGATTTTGAATTGAATTTCAGTTGTAAAATCGAGCAAGATATATATATATTTATGGTCCCTATAATTCATGAGTCGTTTTTGAACTAATAGAAAATTATGCGACAAATTAGGGTTGATTAAAATATATGGCTAAAAGATTAACTTATTTCTAATTTTCTTATTATTTTTTTTATAATTAAGATTAATTTTTGTTTTTTAAAACTAATTTATGGCTTGTTTGAATAATTTTGTAGCTCTGTGTAATACGTGACGGTATGAAAAGAGATTAAATAAATTTTAGTATTGCAAATGTATGTATTCGACTTCAATTTAACGTTTGACAAGTTATTTAATGATACATTATTTTATTTTATGAAACACGTTATTTCTAAATGTTTTTTTAAAAATTACTGTCAACAATAAATCAATAAATTTTTTTTTCATACTACAAAAAGTCAACCCATGAAAATAACGATATTGACTTAATAAATTTGCCAACTCAGCATACAGTCTAACAACTACACTGTTTTGTAGTAATCAACTAATGGTCCAGAGACTATTTTGAATTATTTCTCAAAATTATGAAACTCAAGGTGTCTTTTTCCAAACTATAGATATCAAATACAAATAGGCACTTAATCCAAACTTTCAAGATTCAAATACCATACTATGTCGGTTAATGACTATATGACTTGTGGCTCACATCTCTCACCTCCATTGTACTAAAAAAATACAAAAATTAAATATATAAAAACGTAAAAATCTCGAACGTTCTAAGTGATCTATAGGGTAATTGCAATTGGTAGCACTTATGATAATAACTAAGTACATAATAAAATTTTCAAATAATTGTAAATATAGCGAAATCTATCAATGATAGTCTTCTATCACGTTGATATACTTTTATTAGTAACTTTGTCTATCACTAATAGATTCATACTAGCAATACAGTCTATAAGAGAAATATCCCGATAGATTGATCTAAATTTTACTATATTTATAAATTCTTTTTAAATATGTTATATCTATAAATATTTTGTATTTGGTTGCGATATTTGTAACAGTTTCCTAATTCATAAAATACAAGTATGTTAGGAAAGAAGGTTAATTATATAGAAATTCGGATATATGGCAAAAAATGAGGGGTGGTTAGAAAAATGGCAAGAAAATAAAATAATAATAAAAATGGCAAAATTCTCTATAACCGATTTTTCGAAATTTTAATATTCCAATTTTACCCTTCACGACCTTGATTTTAGTTTTTAATGAGAGTGTATTTCGCGTATAGTAGTTTTCACAAATTCTTATCTACTAAATGTTAGATATTTAAATACAATGTATTTTTAGATAGTTAGTATATATAGAATTTTTATATTTTGATTGACTATATTATTATATACATTGTAGTTCCAAATATAAATAAAAAAACCCTTAAGGATAATGTAATTATTGAAATAATAATTACACTTTCTATTTAATTTTATATATAATTCATTAAAATCCCAAATACTTCGATGATTATTTTAATTTTTCCGTATTGAAATATTGTGAGTGGAAGCACGTATGAGAATAACCAAATATACGACTTTGGGAAAGGGTCGAGAAGATTAAACTGGGCTGCATCTTAGAAGCCCAATATACGACGTTGGCGCATAAGCTCTTGACCAAACACAGTGGCAAATAATTTATTTTTAAGCAAAATTGCACCAAATATCACAATTCAGAAAATAAATAATATTTGCAAAAATGCTAACCTTTGACCCATTATATGATAAATTTATTGAAAATACCAATTTTAACCTTCAGTTTCCTTCTCCCTTTCCGTCCTTTTACGGTCTCAGCGATGACTTCTATCATTGATATCATATTATCGATGACGACTTCTAACAACTATATCATGTCTAATATGCTAATATCTTTTTTATGAATCTACCAATAATAACTTGAACTTTTAATTTCTAAATGATATAAATGTTGATAACATAATTTGAAATCAATAACTTATTTCAACAAAAGTTACAACTATATCAATTTCATTTATACTACCACGGATAGAAGCTATCATATGAATAGTATGTTATTAGTGATTCAAAGCTATTATCGATAGCATGCTATCATATAGATAGTATGTTATTAATGATTTATTTTGCTATATTTGAAAATCCTCATTTTTTTTAAGCACATATAATCTTAGAAAATTATTGTAAATAGAGAATTTAGTAAAATTATTCATATAATAGAACAAGATTTCACTATCTATAAATACTGATGGATATCATTAAATTTATATTCACCCTAAATAAATTTATTTTGTTATATTTGAAAATGATTTTTAATCTAATTTAATAATATCATTGAATTAAAATACAAAGATATTAGGAGAAGGAGTAAGTTTTGTTTTGTTTTTATTTTCGTTTTACGGATTATGAAAACACATATATCGGTCGTCGCCGCCGCCGGTCGTCACAATTGACCGTCATCTCCGGAGTGGAAAGCCAAAGCAGCTCATCCTCTTTGTTTCAGCATAGCTTTGGATTTCTCCAGGAATCAAAGTTTCGACTTCGCTATTACCGTCTAGCACTTCCTTCCGAAGGTTTCCGCCCCTTTCTTTTTAATTTAGTAAATCAACGCCAGCACGCAGCAGAATTTCATAGTCATGCTCAAAATCCTTACTCCTATCAGTAATTAAAGAGTTCTACTTATTGTGCATTGCAGTTTGAAGTCGACAATGGATGGAGAGGAGTTGACGGAGCAGGAAACTCAATTGTATGACCGCCAAATTAGGGTTTGGGGTGCAGATGCACAGAGGAGGTATTTTCTTAGTGTTCTGTGAATTCTCTTATCTTGACTTTCAATGGGATTGGTTTTCAATTGCAAACTTTGGAAATGCTTTTATTCTGAGTTGAAGTTTCGTTTTGGGGTTTTGCTCGTAGGCTGAGCAAAGCTCATGTTCTAGTATGTGGAATGAAGGGGGCTGTTGCTGAGGTAACATTTAGTTGTTAATTGAGCTGAGTCTTGGTTTGTCCTTCCATTTTGTTTATATTCAAATAAGTGTGTTGAATTTGATAAGAGGTGCTTGTTCGTGTATCTCTTTCTCTGGGTTGTTAGTTTTGCAAGAATATCGTTCTTGCTGGGATCGGTAGTTTGACATTGGTGGATAATCGGTTGGTGACTGAAGAAGCCCTTTCTGCTAATTTTCTGATCCCCCCTGATGAGAGTGTTTTTGGCGGGAAAACTGTTGCTGAGCTTTGCTGTGATTCTTTGAAAGATTTCAATCCAATGGTTCGAGTTTCAGTCATCAAAGGTATTACCTTGTTTCCTCCTTCATTCACTTGTTGAGCTCCGTTCTGTATGTACCTCTGTCATCGATGGTTGTAACAAATTTCTATTCATGAGCTCTAGTCCTTTAGTTGTTAACTTCAATATCATTGTAAGTGGTGACCCTCTGATGAAATGAAACTAAAATTTATGTTCTTCTAGGCGAACCTTCCAGCTTTGATGAAGAATTTTTGAAGACGTTTGATGTTATAGTTGTCAGTTGTTGCTCCCTGGCTGAAAAAGTAGTAGCTAAGGCTTCACCTTCTTCTTTGCCTTTTTTATATCCTCAACAGGATTTTATTCTTGACATGCTTTTATTTTTGTAATTTTGTAGAAATCAGTCAATGAGAAATGCAGGAAGTTGCCCAAGCGCGTATCATTTTATACTGTTGACTGTAGAGATTCCTGTGGTGAAATATTTGTTGATCTACAAGACTATAAATATGCAAAGGTGGCCAATCAAAATATACTATTCTACATCTTTAATTTAGACTGTAGAGATTTCTATGGGTTTCGTTCATCTCAGAACTTTCTTTTGATCACTTGTTCTGTGAAGTTGACACTTACATTTCTTCTTTCTGGCATAAATTTATGAATGATCTCATGTCACTTTGTCCTGACATTTTCTTGACAGAAAAAACTTGAGGACACTGTGGAATGCCAGCTATCATATCCAAGCTTTGAGGTATCATTTTTCTCTTATGTTAAATATAAAACACTAAGGCTTTTAGTAAGTATTTAGTTTTGAAAAGTAATCCTATAGACACCTCTTCCACCCCTAAATTTGTTGCTTTGTTGTCTACTTTTTACATTGATTTCAAAAACCAAGCCAAATTTTGAGTACTAAAAAAAAATTAGTTTTAAAAAGTTTTTTTTTTATTTAAGAAATATATAACCACCGTAAGAAATTGAGAGGAAATAGACTTAATTTTCAATAATTAAATGATTACCAAACGGGTCTTTGACGGGGTTTTCCCCCCATTTTTGTTAGGAAAAAGAACAACTTCAATAAATATATAGTCTTCTGAATCCTGATTTTCTTATGGCAATTGGCAAACTCACATGCAAGCTCATACAAGTGTGGAGTTGATTTCTTTCTTTCTTTTCAACTCTTTAATTTCCTATCCCTGATAATCATCTGTCAAAAAGGACAAAGAAATTGATTGCTAACCTCTTCCATTTGAGTTATCGAGTCCATTTGTATATTTATGCTTGCCTTCCAGTAAGAAATCTGTGGGAATTACAGTCTTCATTTGGTCAATTGGTGCTTTGGATGTCAAGAACTGTGGAGGTGGAGGCAAACATAGAGTTGGAGGGAGCTCATTCCTATATTTTTATTTTGAGAGAAGGGGAGGGGATATTTAAATGATCGATGATGTTCATTTACACATTGTACTCTTTATTTAATCTTTTGGTGGGCTTTTTTCCTTTTCGGTTTGTTTGTTTGTACTCTTTCGTTTGTTTTGATAGGGTGTTTATTGTTTAATTATTATTATGATTATATTATGGTGTATAAAAAGTTAATTGTACTCATTTTCTTCATGACATGCATTTGTAATCCTTTCCTTGCAGGAAGCAGTTTCAGTACCCTGGAAAGCACATCCCAGAAAAGTATCAAAGCTATTTTATGCATTAAGAGGTGCGATGCTTGTGTGAATAAATAAACAGTGATTTTCCCCCCCATAGACCTAGATCGGATTGGAATCGGGAATTGAAAGAATGTTATGGTTCTACAGAACATGTAGATCTTGCATGTATTCTATCATATCTGCTAAGCTCCTTTATCATTCTGGTCTAGAATCAAGGGCAGCGATCATTGTTTCTATACTGGAGTTGAAAATTCCAATCATTTTTATGTTATCGATCTGTTTTTCTTTGTGCATATCAATGCCCCGATAATAGCAACAGTGGTTTTCTCATGGGTGCAGTAATCGAACGGTTTGAAGAGGCCGAGGGGAGAAATCCAGGAGAGACTTCAGTATCCGATCTTCCTGGGATCTTGAAGTTGAAAAAGGAGATCAGTGAGTCACAGGTTGAGTACTAGGAATATGCTTCATCTGTGTTTTGTTATTTCAAGTAGAGCATTCAATCTTACTCTATCAGTAACAAACATTGCAGTCGCTGAATGAAGCTCACATTCCCAATGCCCTTGTAGAGAGATTGGTGACTAATCCAACAGAATTCCCTCCTGTTTGTGCTATCATTGGAGGAATTCTTGGGCAGGTGCGTATTTTATTCACGGTTTGAAATGAGTTTTTAAATGTTTAGTTACTGACATCAACTATTCCATCTTTTAGGAAGTAATTAAAGCTGTATCTGGGAAAGGAGACCCCCTCAAGAGTTTCTTCTACTTCGACGCTGTTGATGGGAAGGGTATAATAGAGGACATTTCTGGCCAGTCCTAACAAGGGATGCTTATCCATCTCGTCTTAAAAGCACTTCATAGGAGGTTCCTTTCGCAGTTACATGGTGAAAATTTTTAACCTTTCGAACTAACTTCTGTAGATTTTGAATTTGACGGAACTTTAATGTTAATGGATTCTTAGTTTGTTGTACCACTTCTTTTTATGTTTAACCACTTTTTTGTAAATCAAAAGTATGTATGCAAGGTTCTTTTTTTATTATTTTGCTATAGAAGTTATCCGATTATAGAATTTAAAATTTTGTTATATTTCGTAAATACTTTGGTTTATTATGTTATGTTTGAAAATGTCCATTTTAAGAATTAATAAAACACGTGCATAGTGATAAATTAGTAATCCACATCTTTCTAAATTTAATGAAATTGTATTTTGAAAATTAATTATAATATACGTTCATAGTAATATGTAAGTATTAGAGGACCCAAGTTCACATCCGTTCACTTTCAATTTGTACTAAAAAACACGATAAAATTTAAATAAAACAAGCTTTCAACCACTTCGGTGATGAGAAGAACTTGTAACTTAGCGTCAAATTATAAAATTTTCATATAACAAACAAGTTGTAAAATAAAACAAAAATCTAAAAGAATATCTAATCCAACAAATTCATGTTGTCTCCTTACGATAAATTTATTCATTTTAGCGATTGAGAGTTTAGAGAGTAATTATCTTCCATAATAGAATAAATTACCAACTATGGTAAGTATCATATCACGTCCACGAGATAAAACTTTGTGGATATACCAAATTTCAATTAATTTTGAAATAAAGATAATTGCTATGGAAGAAAATGCTAGTAGGAAAAAAAAGTGTATTCTTTCTAACATAATAAAATACAATCACAAACTTTTTAGAACTCTACGCTTCAAATATAGACTTGTTAATTAATTTCACATATTATTTTTAAATTACGTTATGTTAGAGATTTAAATGAAAATAAGTAAGGAAAAAAATTACTAGTTGCAAGATTTATATAAAAAAAAATCAAAGGATAAAAAATAATTGGTAGAGATATATATGGTTCATAGTAATATTTTAAAATACACTTTTGTTTAATTGGATTTAAATGAATCTTTTAATGATAGCACCTATCACTCATAGCTGTTAGCAGTTATTATTTTCAATAACTGCTAGTGATAACTTTCTATTTGTCACAATTACAAGTGTTTCGTCCTAGTTTTTTCAAATTGAAAGCTTTCATTAATATCGGCTACAACGATTGTTTTTATCAATGATAGCCACTGAATAACAAACTTAGCATTTTAAAAAATTGTACCACTTGATTGGTACCAAGTTAGATACTTCCTACAATTTTTCTTTAGAGTGTTCAAATAACCTGACAACCCATACATTTCAAACTACATTTGAGTTGGATTGGATTAGATTTTGTTTTTGGCACTGAGGTTGAATAATATATATATATATATATATATATTCCAAAAATTAATAAAATTAATTGTTTGTTAAAGTGAGTTTATCAACTGGCCACAACTCTTGGAACAAGCATGGGCCGAAACAAATCACAACCATTAACATTTGGGCCCATCGAGTATTTGAGTCCACGGCATCTTGTTTCTTAAACATCTTTTGTTTTTATTTATTTAATTTTTGATAAGATTGATGACAGGATCTTTGATTTTGTTTTGTATAGTTTTTAAAATAATGTTGTTACTAAAGTTTTTATTTCTGGAAATGGAAAATAAACAAATTTGAAATAAAAGGAAATTTTAATTTTTGATAAAAAAAAAAAAAAAGGAAGATAAAAAATCACATGGATGCCCCAGTTTAGGACTGTGATTCCCCCATGATATGTTTTACTTTTGTTAGACATCTCTCACATTTTAGCCCCTATTATTATTGCCTTTTCCCTTTCTCTCTTATTTGACCACTCCTTTATTTATTTATTTATTTAATATTAATTTAATTTTGCATTATTCATGTTAAGCTAGATTTGGATTTGACTCATCACTATCCAATATTCATAATCATCCATACATACCTTTCTACATTCTCTACTTAATTACACTTAGTCATTCATTCTTCAATTAATCACTGATTTAACCCATCATATTCAATTTCAAAGTTTTAATACTTAATATCACCAAAATATACAGTTTCCAAACATTTCCGTGTTTACCCCGCTGACACACCTTGTGTTATGTTGCCTCTAACGTCTACACAATTCAATTCATATGACGTGTACCCTTTGACCACCACGTGGCATCTCTTCCTTTTCCTATTTTCCACTAAACCCTACATCAACACACTCCTTGCCACGTGGCCTCCATATATATATATATATATGTCTGTGTGTTGTCAAATTTTAACACGTATTTCACTCTTTTTCTTTTTTCCTTTAGACAAAACCACGTGGAAATTTGAGAATACCAAATAATTTTTCTTCATACGTACTAATTAGTGGGGCCACAATGACATGGATTTTCCATCTTTTATTTTTATTTTTATTTCTTCTTGGAATTATTACTCCATCAAAGTTGTGTGTTAAGAGTTGTGTCCATTATTATTCGTAATAATAACCTAAACCCATCAATTTTTTGTGCTTTCACAAGCCAATGGAATCTTTATACAAATCAAATTTAAATTTAAATCTATTTTGGCAACCCCACTTCTAATCATTTTACAATTATTCTGCCCCCAATTAACACATTAATAACTGAAATTTAATAAAATATCATTTTGATTTGTTTGGAGTTAAAGTATCTACGATATGACATTAAGATGTAAATTAGATTTGTTGAAGTATGTAACTAAATATCTTAAATAAAAAAATCTAGAAATATGTAGAAAATTTGTCGAGTCCAAGGATAACTTAGATAGATTTTCTTAACCAGGGTACGAGATCTTGTGCTTATAGACAGGAGATATAACTTCATATGTCAGTCAAGAAAAGTTAGAGAGTTAGTGAAGAAAAGTGGACGTGAGTGTTGAGAAAATGAAAAAATAATCTCTCGAAAGTACTGTTTATCTTTGTGTACTCTAAATAAAAGTTTCTTCTTTTCAAAGTGATTGCATAATTTTTTGATTGATGTTTATTTTTTAACCGTATTTTTTAAACAAGAAATACATGGATAATTCATATTTGTGTTTGTTTCGTAGGTTCCAAATGTCTTAAATTTACATGATGTTACAATTATGCTCTTATGTCTATTCATTAATTTATAATTAATTTTTTAAGAGAAAATTATTGTGGATAGTAAAAAATTGAAACTATTTACAAAATATAGCAAATAACTTCAATGAACTACAAAGAATTTGATAGATTTAGTTATATGTTGTAAATAGTATCAAGTTTTTTCTATATTTAAAAATGTCCCTCTTAATTTAATCTAATTTTAATTTATATAACATATTTATTTTATTACTTTCCACTTTTAAATATAGTTTATATGTTTATTTTCCTCCAGTACATAATCTATATTAATTCAAGAAGTCTTGTAAAATAAATAAAAATATATGGTTGACAATATTCATCTTGATTATAAAATGCAAACACACAAACTAGGTTAAAAAAAATAAGAAGACGTTGCCCTCAACATGTGCATCTCAAAGATGTATGAGAATATCCAATATTCTTGAAATGTTTCGATAAATAAATTTATGACATTTTTACAACATTTTTAGTCGAGTAAATAATTGAATAATCCAAATATCCCGTCACACATGAATATTGAATTTCACAAATAACCCTAAAATATGGTAGCAATGGTTATTAGGGAGGAGTGACCCATTATCCTTTAAAAAAGCAGTTCCATAAGAAGAAGAAGCTGCCAACTTTGAGGTACAATTTACATACAGGTTTTAAAAGTGGTTGATCATAATAATAATAATAATAATAATAATAATAATAATAATAATAATAATAAAGGTTTAATGAAGTGACAAAAAAAAAAAAAAAAGATGATTTGATTTTACATAAAGTTGGTATAGAGATGTCATAACTCACCATTCACATCAAATTACAAATAATTGCAAATATGAAAATTCAGAGCTTATATATCCAATCATTTCTTGTCAACCTTCTGTGGGTATCTATTCAAATTAGAATTATTATTTTTTTCTTCTACTTTTTAACCCTAAAATCAATTTATCACCTTAATTAATTGTTAAATACAAATATGTTATTTGAACTTAATATAAATCAACTAATACATTAATCTTTAATTATTTAATATAAATTTTTATTATCAATTGTTAATATTATAATTTAATTTAATATCTTTTAAGTTATGTCTAGTAATTAAACTAAATAATTTTATTATATTTAATTAATGTTTAACGTAAAAGTATTGATTTATTTTTATGTTAAGTGATTAAATAATATAATATAAATAAATATTTTTATATTAGACATTAATTAAACATAATTAACTAGATATTGAGCTATTTTCAAATATTTCAAATGAATCAAAATATAGCATAATACCATAGTCGAGTGATCGTCATAGATCAAAATAGACAGCTATTTATGTATATATATCATGATGATAACACAGATAAATATCTATCTTAATTTATCGTAATATTACCGACTTTAATTTTATTCTTTATTTGAAATAAATATGGAATGGCATTTTTCTAATTTGATTGATTAATTTAAGTTGAGTTGAAGTGTTGTGTATTGGCGTGCAATTCTTTTTAATTCTCTTAAATGCGAAGATGTTCAAAACAGTTTTATCGTTTTCAAAAACATATAAAAGTCAATATTGGTATTCTATACAAAAACACTTTTAACAATCAACAATAAATGTATTTGTCACCTTTTTTTCTTTCATAAAATAAAACAAAATGTATTTTTTTTCACTCTTTTCCAACTTATCCTATAATATAT
>JBBPDJ010000004.1:12571658-12581815 GCA_037974625.1 Cucumis cinereus | reverse complement strand
TATATATATATAGAAAATATTAAAGTTGCAATCCTTTTTTATTTTTCTATTCACAAAATGGATAGATCTCATAAACTTTTATCAATTTATACCAATAATAGATCTGTACTAGTGTCTATCACTAATAGATGCTGATAGATTCTCTGGACGGTAAGAAAGATAAAAAATTTTGTTCTATAAGTCATTAAGACTTTTAAATTTATAGTTTAAATACCTATTATTAAACATACTTATTAAAGAGTTTAAAGTTTAGAAACATATTGTAATTTAACCCATTTATTTTTATTGTGAAGTGAAAAACACACACATAAATACATATTTTAATTCAGAGAAAAATATAATATGGTTTATGTGGAGAATTTGATTCCCAACAGGAAATGGAGAGGATGGTCAAAGGGTGAGGTCCTACAAGACAAGGGTATCTGAAAATAGTGAGAATTTAAAGAAGAGATGAGTGACATTATACTGTTGGGTTGATGAATAATTCATGATTATTTTCAGATTTGAATAAATAAATAAATGAATAAATAAAAAAGTGGGGTGCAGAAAAATAGCAGATACACACAAAGACACAGTACTATAGGTTATAATTAATTTTCTCTCTCGATGTTTCATTTAAAACTATGTATATTCCCAACTTTAGTACGACCAAACAATATGGGATGGGATCCCATTAACATGTTTTGTTTTATGTTCTGTTTTTTCCACTTCTTATTATAATAATTATTATTACTTTTAATCTCTCTCTCCCACTCTTTATTAAACATTATTATAAAACTGATAGCTAAAGCAAAAAATAAATGGAATGTGGTAAGTGGTGTGGATATGTAGTTGGGGTGATGGGTCTAATCACATTAACGTGAGATTTTGGATATTTTTCGATTAAAAAAATGAGTAGATATATTAACGAAATATCGTTATTTATTTTTGCGATCATACATCTTCGTCGTTTGTAGTATAAATACTTTATTTGTACGTAGCCTAGGTGATGGTCCATATAAGTTATTTTGAGCTTGGGAAAAGCTTAAAGAGCAGTGAATTATAAGGATGGTGTTGCTTTTATTTGGACACCAAACAGAGATAAGGAGACGAAATGTGTTGGAAAGAAAGGAAAAGGTACAAACTTGGATTGACACAAAAAGAAAGGAACTTGGAAGTAGCAAAATACAACAAGCAAATGATCAACATCCAGCCGAATCAAAAACTTCCAATTGGATCTGTAAAGACAATTTCGTGTAATTTGATGACAATGTATAGTTACACGTTGGTACGTGTGACATAAGTAAAAAGAACAAAAGAAAAAACAAAATCAAATTTATTAAATAATATGGACCATGCAGTTAAAAGTTGATACAAATGGAGAGTATAAACCGTAAATATGAACTCGAGACTTCTTGGTACATACGTGTAGTGACAGTTGAACTAAAATTTAAATTCAGTGTAGAATATTTTCTGACGGTAAATATATTTATTTATATGTTGTTGCATTATTGCATGTGAGTTACTGCACCACATGCATATTCTATAAGTTCCATACACATTTCGCTTTCTATATGGTCCTTCCTTTTTAATCCATAAATACTATTTATTAATTTCCCTTACATTTAAATCTCATTACTTTCCCTCTTCTTTATTATTTCTATCACCTAACACAATTTTGAGTTTGGTTTTTGTTCCCATGCTTGTGGAATTTAAATATCATTATTTTTTTTTTCAAGCACTTCTTGTATATTTACTAAAATGTTAATAAGATATTTCATATTTAGTAATCAATGTTGGGAATAAATGGTATATGTAAGTCCTTGGTTAGGGTTTATTATTTCAGTTTTATGAATGACTGTCTTTTTATATCCGAATAAGTTCATTTTGTTATTATGCACGTACGTTTGAGAAGAACATGTTGGAATGAATTAAAAAAAATATTATATATTAATAGAGATAATTTTTCTAGAGAAACCTAGAGAAATATGAAGTGACAAATTGTACGTAGAAGTTAGAGAAGAGACAAATTTGAAATCTACACGTACAAAAAGATACAAAAAGATAAGAAAGAGATATGTTGCCGGTCACTAAAGACGAGCTTGGTAAGAGTACGTCTTAAAGTTTAAAAAAACAATACAAGAAAATCAAGTCATGTCAATTGATTTAAACTCTATTTTTGTTTTGCTACCATACAAAAGAAATGAATACGTAATAAATTTTGTCACTTTTCGATATGGGACGACAATTATAAAGAGCTAATTACTTACAACATAAGGTCATTGAGGGATGTAACATTTGATTTTGGGTATCATATGAAAGTAGTTTTGTAAGCTTAAGTTATAGGCATGCGTACGTGGACGTTGCATTTAAGAAAATTAGGAAACAAGTAATTCGTAGTTTTGGCAGCACAGCAGTTATCCGTAAGGCAAAATGGTGAATACTGAATAAACTCAGATTTGGCCAAATTTGGCATTTCAAAACTGAGTCCACTGCTCCACCAATTTAAGCTATATTTGGATATGTTTTAAATTCAATTAATTCATTTATAAGCTTTCAAATTTACAACTCACTCCCTGTCTCAAAATCTGTTTCTTTTTTTGTCTTCACCTTTTCACCCCTAATTTTACATTCTTATTGAAATTTGGCAACAATGTAATTTTTACATTATTATTATTATAAGACAGTAAAATATGAAAAGTAAAAATGTAAATTTGAAATTTGGTAGGTCACGAATAAATGAAGACAGGATTGGGGTTTGTAGTGAAACGTAAAACGTAAACTAGTTTGGCGTTGATCACGTTTTCTAAACCCATTCATCACACAAAAACAAACAAACTACACATTTCTCACCATCCTCACACCTCATTATTATTATTATTCCCTTTTAATATATATATAAATATATATATATATATAAATATATATGCATAATCAACTTTTAAACTAGCCACTAATTAAATACATGGGTGTTTGACCCGTCAACTTATAAAGTTAGGGTTAAAATAGTCTCGTTTCAATATTAAATACTTGTAAAGTTTTTTTCTTTACTATTATAGTTTGTATATTTATCAACGAATGTCATCTTTCTCTATTTCTTTAATTTACACAATAATCGTTGAATTTCATATTACACTTCAATACTTCACAATTTTTTCAACTTAAACATATTAACTACAAATTTCAATGCTTACTTTTATATTAAAGAGGGTGATTAAGAAAAGGTTAAATAGTGAGCTCTAAAGATATGTTTGACTCAAAGAGTTTGGAGGTTGGGAGTGTTCTTGTTTGGTCCAAGGAGTTTGTGGGTTTCACCACTAAAAAACACCAAATTAAACCTTGTTAACTCTTAACATTGTAAGTTCGAATGTTTACAACTCTCTAGACATCATAACTTCTTACTCATTACCATTCCATACTTTATGCCAAACATATTCTAAAGAGTTGTGAAGTTGAGTTGTAAACAACTAGGATGTAAGTTTAAATATACAATTGATGTTCTTTTAGCATGAGGCTCATTAAACTCCTTAAATCAAACTAGAGTAGGGTTCGCAACTTTCTCGACTCCTACTTATGAACCATTGGAGTTAAGGGTAATAAATCGGTCGGTCATGTTCAGTATTTCAATCAAACAACCATTGAATCAATTTATGGTCGGTTTAATAAATGTTCAAACCAATCTCAACCATCAACGAGTACAAACCGACCGTGATCAGTCAGTCGATTTAAGCCTTTGAAAATTTTTAAAAGATATAGTCAGTTTGGATTTTTCTAAATCGATGCTGACCAAATTCTTCTTTTTTTTCTAACCAACTACCTTCGATTCAGTTAGTTTTAATCGGTCGACTTGGTTTTTTTGATCTATCATTCTCATAGTTAGAGCCAAAATACTCTCTTAAAAAATGAGGGGGAGATTGGTGTTAAGATTTGAGGTGGGGAAATGACAGAAATGCCCAAAGTAAAGTGCGAAAAAGAGAAGAGCATGAGACCTGCAGGGTGCAGGCAGCATTTGGCTTAAAAATATGGCGTCTCGGTTGCATGTTCTCTTTATAAAACGACACCTCTCTCTTCTTCCTCTTTTCTTTATTATTATTATTATTATTATTATCATTATATTTTCACTTCCATACTTCACTCACAAACCTCCCATTTCAATCTATTCTGCCATTCACTAAACCCTTTTCTCTGCTTCTAATTTCACGCCCCTCCAAACCATGGGAGAGGTTAGTCTCTCTCTCTCTCGCTCTATCCACCAATCCCCATTCATTTCTCTCTGCTTCTCTTCTTATTTTTCTCTGTTTTTCTTTTTCTTTTTTGTTTAGGAGGAGAAGAAGTCCAACGAGAAGACAGTATCTGCTGAAGAAATGGCTGTTCAAAAACCCCCGCCTGAGGATGTTAATGTCAAGGAGAAGAAAGATGAAAGTAAGCCTTCCGACAAAGAGGAGAAGAAAACAGAGGAATCTATGGATGGGAAGGAACCCACCAAGGAGCAAGCTCCACCCCCGCCTCCGCCGGAGATTGTGCTTAAGGTTTACATGCATTGTGAAGGATGTGCTCGGAAAGTTCGCCGTTGTCTCAGAGGCTTTGAAGGTACTATCGATTTGTAAAGCAGAGTAAAGAGAGGGGAGAATGAGAGGATTGTTATTGTAATTAATGGGATTTTTATTTTTTTGTTTAACAGGGGTTGAAGATGTAATCACTGATTGCAAGACCCACAAAGTGGTTGTGAAAGGGGAAAAGGCGGATCCGTTGAAGGTTTTGGATAGAGTACAGAGGAAGAGTCACAGACAGGTGGAGCTTCTATCTCCGATCCCAAAACCGCCGGAGCCCGAGGAACCGAAACCGGAGGAGAAAGAGAAGCCCAAACCTGAAGAGAAGAAAGAAGAGGTATTAATCACAACCCCAGCAACACATCTTATTTAATCCAGCCTTCTGTTTTTTGCTTTGTTTTCGAAAGATCCAACTTCTAATTTGCTGGTGCAATGTGCAGCCTCAGGTCGTGACTGTAGTATTAAGAGTTCATATGCATTGCGAAGCTTGTGCCCAAGAAATCAAAAAGCGCATATTGAGAATGAAAGGTTTTTCTTCATTTTCAGCCATCAACTCAAACTTAGAGCATCGAATCCAACTTTGAATCTAAAAAAATATATAATATATAGATCCCTATTAAACAATTAATTCCCAAATCAGATCCAATTCTGAAAGTTTGTGTTTTTTAAATTGTGGTTGCAGGGGTGGATGCAGTTGAGGCAGATCTGAAAGCGTCACAAGTGTCAGTGACGGGCGTTTTCGACCCACCAAAGCTTGTGGATTATGTATACAAAAGAACTGGAAAACACGCAGTGATAGTGAAGACAGACCCAGAAAAGAAAGAGAAAGAAACAGAAGCTAAAGAAACGAAAGAAGAAAAAGCAAATGAAGAAAGTGGGAAAGAGAAGAAAGGCGAGGAGGGCGGCGAGAAGAAAGAGAGCAGCAAAGAAGCAGAGGGTGGGGGAGGCGGAGAGGCTAAATCCGCCGTGGAAGTGACGGCGGAAGAAACAATAGTGGTGGAATTGAAAAAGAATGAATATTATCAGCATTACCCACAAAGGTACGCCATGGAAATGTACGCGTACCCACCCCAGATTTTCAGTGATGAAAACCCCAATGCATGTTCTGTTATGTGAATGTAAAAGATGAAGAACATTCATTTTTAGGGTTTAAAAAAAAAAAAAGAAGAAAAAAAATTAAAATGGAGGGAAAGATGAAAGATACTACTCTACTGAAAATGAAATATGCTCTCTAAAAAAAAAATTATGGTTTCTACAGAAAAGGCTGTAGAATTTTGTTGGGGATTGTAATTTTTCTTTTTTAGCTGTTTTGAAAAATATGGGGATGTAAAATAATGATATGGAATAATATTTGTCATATAAAATTTGAAAAATCTGTGAATGAATGATGTTACAATATATACAAATGTTGTTTATATAATTTAGTATTTGTCTTGAGTGATGCCACAAAATCAGAATCAGATGGATGGTGGGTTTATACACATTATTTAATTCTTACAATTTGGAGGTTTATTAGATTCTTATTTCATATTTGTCTTTTTTTATTATTATTATTATAAAAAATTACATTTATTGGAATGTTAATAAATGATGAATTAAAGTTGATAAGAAATGCATTGGAAGTGCTCAATAAAATTTTGACCAAAGTGGTTTTCCTAAGAAGTTGCCTTTTTGTAATGTTTGAATGGGAGTTATTCCCAAGAGTGGTTTTTATTGGGAATGTCTTTTTCTGTTCTTTCTTACCCTAAAATCATAAATTGTAACGTCACTCATACAACCCTCTACTGGACTATACCAAACCACAATCAATGAATCAACAAAGTATTTTATTTTAAGGGGGGATAAAATCGAAATCTCTATTTTAATTTTATTTCAAAAAGTTATTTTTTTTTTTTTATATATAAAACAAAAGTAAAAGTCAGTGCCATTTTGTTCATTATTCCAACTTATTCTTTCCACAAACTTTATCTCAATTTTCACTGCACATCCACTTTATTAACAATATCAATTTCTTAATTTTCTTAATTCATTTACACAATATATATATATATATACACCTCTCTCTAATGCCATTGAATTATTTTATAAATTATTGAACAATATATTGATTGATCACAGAGCTGATTATTGTACTACCAGGAAAGTAGCATTAAGTAATATAAATTTATATTGGCTACGTTTGAATGAAATAATAATAATAATAATAAATTGAAACTTGTCAAAAAAATAAAAAATAGGTTAATACCTAAAAGGATATTGGCATTAGCACATGCATTTGCTTAGCTTTTTGGTGATGTCTAATGTTTGAAAGTGGACTATGGAGGGGTGTGCCAACAGACAACGGTACAATTAATTCAAAAACTTCATAATAATATCAATATTATTATTATTATTATTATTATTATTATTTATTAATATGGAACATTTTAATTTTAATTTTAATTTTCTTCTTAAACTTATGGGCCTTTCTTCAGATTCCACTCCTCACATGCTCCTTTCTATTGTAACACTTCAATTTTTATTTAATTTAAATATATATATATATATATATATATTTTACTATCTTTGGAACTTGTTATGTTTCATGTCCAAACAAAAGCTTATGCACCCTTTTTTGGTATAAAATATTGGAAAATTATTTGAAAAGTTTAACATTGTTTAATTATTAATTTCACATTATTCCATGCTTTATTACCTTTTTTTAATTCTTCTTAACTTCCCCATCATTGAGTTTAACTGTTTACACTTTTTCTCACACTTTTCTTTTCAAATATATACTTTTTTACATATATATTTTTCATTTTTATTTGATTTTGTGATAAAATTGTTTTTTTTTTTTTTATATTTATGTTTTCTCATTATTATCTTAAAAAAAAAAAAAACCTTTTACGTTATCTAACATGGTATGCGAACCTATTTTAGTAGTACATATACACAAATCAAAATAAAGAAAAGTTAGTATAAAAATCAAATTTCATTGAAACTAGAATAACTTAATTTGGCATAGTATTAAATATAGAGTATGTAAACGTAGATTGATAGATCAATTGAAAGGGAATTTCAAATGTGGGTTTTGACTGAAATGAAATAATAATTTGGTAAAAAATGAACATGAAAGATATGGATTCATTGTCATATAACAAATATCAAATATTATGTTTATCAATGTTTCTAATTGAAGTGAGATAATGTCCAATTCTTTTGAAAATGTGGGTATCAACACCTTTTCAAAGAGTAGAAAGATTTGAATGTATGACCAAAACAAAACAAGGGGGGAAGACATTTGGTGATGCAATTTGGGCAAGTTGAGCAATAATTAAAGTGGATAGCTATGTTTATCAGCAAACTGGTAGCTATGGATAAGTGGAATTCTACAGAGGAATGAATGCTATGGCATGTTTGGATGATCCAGTCAATTTTGGAATCTGATTCTGAATTTCATATGTATTTAACTTTGGTTAGTGGAATTATGGTAACAAATCACCACAACTCATCTACCAAACCATCTTACTTCCGTTCGATAAAGATTTTGTTCAAATTTTAATAAGGAAAAACAAAATCGATTATCATATGTAGCCCACTTTTTTAGTTTGCTTTGACTTTATAACAAAATATATAAAGTCGTTAAAAAATAATGTTTTACAGACTTAATTTTTAAATATTAATTAAATATTTATCAAATAAAGTATTGATGTAAATTAAAGTGGAGTGCTATTTATACAATACAGTTATAAAATAATTTAAAAGTGAGTGAGTCCAACGACACATCAAACTCTAGTAATTTTATTAGAATGAAGATAGTAGGGAGTAATACTCATATATCATTATAAATCATAAAGTATTTGTACACATTGTTTTAACTAGACTAGACGGGACATTTTGTCTACTTATGTAGTGATAAGACATGCCACGTTACTTAATGTCTAAAGTTGCCCGCATAAATTGTAACCCCATTAATTGAACTGATTTTCATATCCCATTGAGGAGCTGCTAGTTGTTTTAAGACATGTCACGTTGCTTAATGTCTAAAGTTCACTAAATAACTTTACTCTTAGTGAACTAATTATATACATCAACTTCTTTGATTCAAAAAAACCATCTTCACAAAGTTTGCTTCTTTTTTTCTTTTTTGTGTTGGGATTAGAAAGATGCATTGTCATTGGCGACTACGCATGGAGGAGGTCGAAGGGCTCCACAAAACTCAAATAATAAAATTAAAGACGTTTTAAGATATAACAAAATGAACTAACTTATTTACACATATAACAAAATTATACTTTCGATTCATGATAAATCGCAACAAACTTAAATAGATATTAATCACTTTAGTGATAGACATTGATATCTAGGTCTATCATGACCTATCGTCGCCGAAAAATAAAATTTTGTTATATTTATAAATATTTTAACAATATTTTAATCAAATTTCTATAGTATGGAGAGTGAGCCTAACCAATGAGGAGGATAATAAGATATTATTGGAGTTTATTATTTGCATGATTGTTAATTTAGATTAATTAGTGTTTAATTATTATCTTACGATTAACTAATTGATTAATCTTATTTCCTTGTAAGGCTATAAAGTATCAATAACCCATTCAAAGCTGTAATAGAATGTTTTTTATTATCTTTGAATATACGACTTGGGTTCTTCGAGAGCATTCTCTTTGCTTGTTCATGAATTTGGGTTAATACCTTTTTCGCTGTGATCACTAAATTATCATTTGTGTTTGTGTAAAAAAAAGTTATATAATAGCGAGAGAAGTAAGAGATTCATAGTAATAAGTGTGGGAATAATTAATTCAAACTAATATGAAGTAATTTAGGATGTGTTTAATTCAAATTCTCAAATATTTAATTTTGAAAATAAGTCATTTAAAAAAAAGTTGAAATTTTTAGTCACCATTCAAAATAATCTTTGAAACACTTATTTTGAACATTTTATTTTATCAAAATAGTTTAACTAAATAACAATACTGTTTTCACTTGTAGATTCAAATAAGTCTTTAAAATAACTTATATGCAAAGTAAAAAGATATTATATTATTGTCTAAAGTCATTAGCCTTACTAGTTATTAACTAATAAATATTGAAAAAATGTTTTGAGCCAAAAAATGAATTATTATATTATTAAATTATTATAGTTAAATTTTAATAGATTGAATTATAATAGTATGTCTTTAACGTTTAAATTATTTTTGAAAAAAGAAAAAAAAAAGTAAAAATAGTGCACAGAAAGATGACGGCGGTGAGAGGGTTAGATTCAATTGATGACCACTCTGAGAAGCCATTCACTTACCGAAAAGTGGGTCCATGCCCCTAGCTTCACTTCTTTCTATGTCCTCTTTAAACGCACCGTTTTCCACTTCTTTTCTCCCATTTATGAATTTCACATTATAATATATTTGAATTTCTTTATAACTTTTTTTAATTTATAATGTCAATTTTGTAGACATGTATTCCAAACTGAGGGGTTGGGTGTGACGTGGATCCTTATGTTTTTTTATCTTCTTTAAGAGTAAAAATAAAGAAGATCCTAAACCCTGATCCCAGATCTACACTATACTGGGGGGGGGGGGGGGAGGGGGGGGGGGGGGGGGGGGGGGGGGGGGGGGGGGGGGAGGGGGG
>JBBPDJ010000004.1:12547011-12571648 GCA_037974625.1 Cucumis cinereus | reverse complement strand
GGGGAAAAAGAAAGAAGGTCCTAAACCTTGATCCAAGGTTTACACTACACTGACACGCCCCCCCCCCCCTCTCTCTCTCCTTTCGCTCTTCATTCCCAAATATTCCCTTCATCATTGCACTACATATTGCTGACTCATCCCACTTTCAATTAAAAAATTATTATAACAACAAACACTCCAAATATCTCTATAATAATACGATAATGTTCGATAACTGTCTTTTACTTATATATTTATAGTCATTTTTCTATTACATAACAAGGTTGTAAGAATAGGTTAATAATAGGGAGTTTAGGGTAGTTTGGTAATTCCATATTTGATGTACTGAAGGGTCCCACATCATGGAGTTTTTCATATGTTGGTTGCCCAAACCCACGTGACTACCCCCTCTCTTTTATGTTTTAAGTTTTGAAATGTGTCCTTTTTTAGGACGAGATTTATTTATTTATTTATTTAGTTTCTTCACTTTTAAATTTTCTTTTTCGCTTTTTTTTTTTTTTGAAATATAATTATTAAAGAATATGGTGAAATTAATCTCTCCTCGCTTCTTGTGCAATTCCTGCCCTTTGCAGTTTGCACGCACCGACTCCTTACGGCTTCTTTATAAAAAATTATTATTATTATATATTTAATCAATTTGGTACTTTCCGAATTAATATAATTTATAACTTTTTAATCATAAGATAATTACAAAATATAATTGATATCTGTTAATTATTAACATGATTCGAGTATGATTTAATCACAACAATAATGTAATCAATTGATTATCCCATTTGTACTCCCTTATTTTTTTTTGTATAAATTTTATGAAGATTTAAAATGTTGGAGTTTTTTCAATAATTTTGAAATTAAGAAGTTAAATATTTGATTTTTCTTGGATATATTGTTGGAATTAAAGAAAAATGTATTAAATAAGTTTTAATATCTAATGTGACATTTAAGTAAATGAAGGTTACTTTTTGAGTACATTAAAAAGGGAAAAAGGGAAATAAAAAGGAATTGTTGCATCAAAGTCTCACGTGGTCTTTGATTTACAAAAAGCCATTGGGAAGACACACAAAAGAAAAGAATCAACTTAAATAAATAAATAAATAAATAAAAGAGAATTAGAGAATTCATGCCCTTTAGCATTGGTTTTTTTTTTATATATATATAATAACATAACATGCATGGGAATAATGATCATATCCTATAATTGAAAAGGGTCTTAAAAAACTATATATTATAAAGTTGAGTAGTCAAATGATTAAAGGACCACTGTCTTGTTAAGGTATGGTGGTTTTTAATGAACAAGAATGACAGAAGGGCAATGGCATTTGGCATCTTCATATAACCCTAAAACAATGCAATGCCAAAACCTAAGAATTAATTAATTAATTAATTAATTAATTAATTAATACCTTAATTAACACATCCTTAACTTAATTTGCAATCTTCTCTCTCTAGCCCTAACTTTAATTAAGTTTGTAACAACAAATTATATTTTGAATACTTTTCATAAATCCCCCTCTTTTGACCAAACCTAGTGCGCTTGGTGGATTGCTAGGGATATGCTCTAAAGATATTAATTGTTGTAGGGACAAATGCTTAAACTTTGAAATTAATGTATGGTTGAAAAGCAATTATAAGAATGTGGTATATATGGTAAATAATGAAGTGTACTTTTTGGTTTCTTTTTTGTCTTCCTTACTTACTTTTTCATACTATTATTAATTTGGTGAGTCAGAAATGTGTGGCATGCATTGATATGGTGAAGGAATTGGTTGACACTTTTCAGATTAATAAAATATGTTTTTTTTTTTTTTTAATACAATTATAGGATTTCATTTTCACCAAATTAATTTATATTATCAATTACATTCCCACATTCTGTCCACTATGCTATATCACCCAACACTATTTTTTAAATACATCAAAACCCTACTTCTTTTTTTTTTTTTTTCACCCTAAAATTATACGTGTTAGATGCCAAGATTTTGAGATATAGAAAATGCACCTAGTCTTCACGTGTTAATTAACGATAAATTTGTAATTTGAAAGATTATGTGATCTAAAAGATAGAAAGATTTGTTTACTGATTTGGTACTTGTGATACAGGCTTTAATGAGTTTTTAGTATTATAATGAACTTGCTTCATTTGAAGTTAAAATGATCTATTTATAATGAAATTCTTACCTAGGTTGTTCATATTAGGGTTTTCAAGTCATGTTAGGTTAATTTTTGGGCCAAATGAGTTAGAGTATATATTTAGCATGCCATGTTAACTAAGTTTGAAGCTTCAACGTTGGTATCATCTTTGATTGAGATCGAAGAGGTTGGTTTAGACTTTTGATCATAAAACTACCTCTTCTTGAGGCTTAAATAGATCTACTATGCTCCATTTAATCAAATAAGGAGAGTCAGGCTCAACCTTATCATTAGCCATGGCCAAGATCAAACATGTCAGTTTGGCTCAGTGGTGGTGATAGCATCGAAAATGTATTATATCGCTTAGCTTAATTCGAGCTTGTTCCTTGATTTTACGTTTTTATTTGGCTATGTTATAGGTTCTGAGCAATTCAAGGGTGGAAATCAGTGTTGATGTAGTTTTGAAGCTTAATCGAGCAAATACGAAGTCAAACGGCATCAACCGAGGCAAATGAGTGATTAAAACAAGCCAATTAGGCTTCTGAATTGGGGTGTTGCGCCCCACGGCGCCATGCGCAACGCTTTAAGGTAGAGAGGGTCGTAATTTTCAAAAATCATGCAACGTCGTGGCGCTTTGAACCTATGTCCACGCGCATTTCCATTACAACCGTGGTGCGACATCGTTTTTTTAAATATTATAGTTCTACCGCTTGGTTTTGGCTCTCTCTGATTCCAACCGATCTTTACGAGTTTTCTCTTTATTTTCTAATCCATTTCAATTTATTTTAGTTTCCGAATATCCTCATCATCCGGCATGTGGATGAGAGACTAAGGTACATTTATGTAAGCTTGGATCGTTTAGGATTTTCCTTAATTCTATGTATTCATGATGTTTGAACTAAATTATCTTGTTGTCGGTTTTCAATTCTGAATATAAATGATTGTAATTCATGTTGTGGACGTTTGAGACTGGATGATATGTAATTTTTCTTGGTTGCATGACAATTGTATGAAGCAATAGGTTAGATTAGCTAGCTAGCAAATTTATGTGAACATTGTTCTAATCAACTTAAAATTGAACCATCGAATAATTAGCTAGCCGCATGGAAGTTAATTGTTCACCCTAACTAGCTCTTGATCTTAATGCAGTTGTTAGTATTTCAAATTTTGTATGCTTTTCATCGGTTCAATTAGTGTCAATTAGCTACTTATGACAAATCAATTGACTTTTACAAATAATTTGGTTAGGTGAAAGCAATCTAGAAGTTTAGTGATGATAAAAGTATGATCGATACATTGAATGAAAATTTTCATTAGACCTCCTATGCTAGATTCTTTTGAAATTGAATCCTTCGAATGTATTTCCATTGCAATTTATTATTTCTTGCCACTCAAAATAAATTCCAACCCCCCTTGGTTACCTTGAGTTGGAAACAACTTTACTAGAGAAATTTCTGTGCTTCCTAGGTTCGATCCGGACTTACCTCTAATACTAGTGCTTGGTGTATGGTTCGATAAATATTTGACACGGATTTGGACGATGCAATTCAGGATCAATCATGTGGTTTTCTGGTTTAACACTTTTCGCCATTTTCTTGGTGGGATATAGTTTGCGAACTCCATAAGGCCATTAAATGTTCTTTAACCCAAAATTACCAATAATTGTAGAAGAATTGAACATCTAATTCCAGTACCTCTGAATGTTTGAAAGTTAGTTGACTTTTAATTTTGTATGCCAAAACTATTATTGGCCCTTTTGAATATTTGGCGTTTCTGAATAATGAGTTCTAGATTACTTGGTCCAATCTCCAAACAATTCAAATCACAAACACAAATTCAAAAAGATAATCAAAATGTAAATTAGTCAACTAATAGTTTCACAGGGGTTAAACGTTAAGAAAAATTATAATCAATAACTTTACATCTAATAAGTATAAAAATTACAGCTCAAATAAAAAGATTATTAATAAGTAGACATCGCTTTGGACGACAGACAAACAGTTCCAGACAAAAAAAAAAAAAAAAAGCTTTGGAGAATGTTTAAAAGGGATGAAGAAATTTGGAGTGGTTTGGTTTAGGTGGAGGATTAATTAGTAAAATATTGTTTGGGCTTGGAGTTCCACTGAGTTCTAGCTCTCACAATTTCAGCCTTATTGGGTTGCATCCGAAGAAGGTGGGTGTAATGAAGATTTTTGCCACGGTCTCCAGTGGCTGTGGCGGTGGTGGTCGTCAATGACTCCACCAGATTGGATTGCCGACATTCTCTTCGATATTCCAGCGTCATGCTCGTTAGATCAAAATCTTCCAACACACTTATTGGTACACTCTGCAAAATATGTAATATTCTTGTCATTCGGATATGGTACGTTTAATGTTTATAAGGTATCAAACTATAGGTTATTCAACTTTCAATTTTATGTGTAATTTTAACTTTAAATTTGTATGTACCTCCAAAATCCACCCGATGTATTTAACATTGTTGACATGCTGGTTGGCATCCATGTCGTTCCATCTAGGCTGCAGGTCAAATATCACTATTAATAACTAAAGATTAACTTTTTATGGACATTTTTATGCTATTATCAGTTCAACATCTACATAAAAGTTGAATTGATATTTTCATTCTGCATAAGAAAGAAATGACAGATTGAAGAAGAGATTTTTATACTTTAATATCATCTGAAATCTACTATGGTGATCGAGTTTTGATACTCACTGCTAAGCCAGATCGGATTCTCTCGGCTGTTTCATCGGTGAGCTTGTCGATCTTTTCACCGTCGTTTTGATCGGTTGGGATGGCGATTCTGTTGAGGTAAAATGGGATCAACTCTTCTCTAACTTGGTCTGGTATTTTGGATAGCCTTCTTGTTTCTTTGTTCATTATAACCCATGTGCTGAAATCCACAAAAATTTTGTATTTAACAAATAATAATGTTAGAGAAAATATTAATTGGAACATGAATGGTTGTTATATTTATTCAATTATTTATTAGTTGTAAATCTATTTATTAATAGCTATGGTTTTCTTTTCTAGATTTTTCTTCTTTATATTTAAAACTGCTTAAAATATTTACCTAGTAGCTCGGGTAATAATCTCTCGAGTATGATAATCTCTTATGATCCAATCACGTCGCATCCCATTTTTGCCAGCTGCGTCAACCCAGGTGTCTATCTCAACAACATCTCCCCTGTATAATTTAATTAATTAACGTGAATTGAAAGTAATACATTAAGATTAAGTTAATTAGTTCAAATATGGAAATTAAAGGGTTTAATTATTTTATGTAATACAATACAATACCAGCAACTATATCTTTGAACTTGAACGTGAACACGTGTAACTACCCAGATGAGTTTCCGGAGGCTCATCTCGCGAGTGGCGCCAAAGTCGTTTCCGGCCAAACCCGAGCACGTTACATGATTCAGCGCCGTTTCCTGTTTTATTTTATTCTATTTCATTATTTATCTCAACAATCATCAAACCCTACTTTATGCTTATAAACTATCCATATCCATACATGCTTTAAACAAACAAACCTGAAGTAGATTCATGAGAGTTTCCATGGTGGCAGTTTTATCAGGTCCAATTTCATAAGACCTAATAATAAAGGTTTGTCCATAAACAAACTTATCTTCTACAAACCTCCCAAGAAGACAATCATGGAGAGGCTTTTCTCCATCAATGCCGCTTTCTTCCACCAACAACGACTCCCTCTTTTCGCCGGAGAAAACCGGAGCCTCGACATGAACCCCATTTACCTTCTTCCCATTTACCAAGTCCACGCTTCTTCGTGGACTACTCCGTGGACCGCTCACCATCACAGTGCAGGAGTTACATCGTGGGTTTAAACCAAGAGGGTAACAGGACACGTAGGAATAAGAATTGTTGTTTTGGAGTTTGGAAAAATGGGTAGTTAAGGAAGTTGCATTGGGCGATAATGGTGCAATGGAGGCCATTGAATAGTGGTAAATGGATGTTTGAAATTGAAAAGAGGGAAAGAAAGTAAAGTGAATATGTGTGGAGAGCATTAAGAAAAGGAATAATGAATGAATGCTAGGTCATGGTTGGCTAGGAGAAAAAATGGGAACCCTAGTAGGTGCAACCAAAAGATTTGAATTAGTTTTGAAAGAAGAAGGTAGAAGAAAGAGGATGGAAAATGGAAAAATGGGTAAATTAATAAAGTAAATATGTATATAAAGAAGAGGAGATGGAAGGAAATGGGAGTTTTATTGTTGAACAACTTTGAAATGGGTTGGAGAGAAATCTAGAGGTCTCTTCCATCGTTAACTTACACGCAAAAGTAGAGAAATATGAATGGTTTAATTTGGACATATTTTTTTCTTAATAATTGACCAATTTTGGATAATGTTTATTTACACAATTTGATTGAAGAGAAGTTGAATATAAAAGATTAGGAACTTATAGTAAATATGAATGCTATTGTTGTGTCTTTGGGTTGTGGCCCAATCCAATCTTTCAACAATGTTTGAGTTTAAGCCCATGCTATGAAGTGAAAAAGTCAAACCAAGGGATATTTGGATTGACTTTTAGCTTGATTAAGAAATGTGATTCTAACAAATTTAGTTACGACCAATTTTACTCAACGCTTTCGACAAGCATTTAATATTTTTATGTAATTAATTTAATGCTCTAAAAATCAATCCTAAATACAACCTTAGAATGCCAAAAGATGATACAAATCAATGAAAATGTAATATATGATCAATTAATTTATATATGATTCGAGTTGATCTCTTTAATCACCAAAGTTTCAAATATGACGTCTTAGTTTTGAATAGTTTTTTGTGATTAGATTATAGAAATATGGTATGGGGGTTAAATTTTGGTCGCAACCTCTATTGATGGAAAAAACATTTAATTTACGTAAAAAAACGACTGCAAATATCCTAATTTTGAGGATTAGATTACAATGTTTTATGTTATATCCATTGATATATATATGCTTTAAGAAATATATATATATATAACAACTAATTATGAAATTAATCACCAAATATGACTCTAAAAATATTTTTTTTCTTTAAATGAGAACTCCTAATTAGATATCATGGTATCAAAGTTTTTTATTTATTATTTATTTATTTACTTTTTGTAAAAAAAAAAAAAAGAAAGACTCTAATTAGACAATAAACTAATGTCAAGTTGGATAACAATTTGAATTTGTGTGAGTGGAGGATCATATATAATCTATATTTGTTAGAGTGAACGTGGAAATCTTAGCTACCTTTACTAAAAGCAATTTTTTATATTTTTTGTTTTTTTTTTCTTTTTAAAAAAAGTTAAGCTCCTCAAATTTCTTTTTTATTTGTCTTTTTATTTTCTCTTTTATTTTTTAAAAAATATAATTCCATAATTGACTTAATATTTAAATTTAATAAAGTCGAAAAAAAACAAGAGAGAATTTAAGACCACTCATTGTGCCTAGTGAGAGGTATCACTAAATTATTTATTTATTAACTTACTTCCTACAAAATCGATTCAAAATATCAATAAATTTATTTATTTATTTTCTTATTACAAAATTGATTCAAAATATCAATAAAATTAAGGGCCATTTTTCAATTTAAAAAACAACAACTCTATATGGGCGAGTGTGTTCATCTTTCTTTGGTGTAAACGTCACCACATCTATAATGTTTTTTAAATCTAATTATAAATATGATAACAGTGGTAATATATATTCAATTAGTTAATTTATAAAGTTATAAATACATTTTTACATTTTTTAATAGCTTTTTTTATTATATAATGTCTCTAGTGTTTATTGAGTTCTATGATTGCCGCATATAGTAATCTATCATATTTTAAGAGATAATTGTTTGCAAAACATTTGAGAAATTATAAAAGGATAAGTTTTTTTTAATAACAATATAAATTCTTTGGGTTTGGATTGACTTTTCATCTTTTCTTGTCTCTTCTCCTTTTAATTAATTGCTCTAATAAAATCAAATTGAAATGAAATGATCACTGAATAATGTATTTTGAGATATTTAAATATAAAAAATGAGTTAAACTAATTATAAGTTAATTATAGCAAAAATTTCTTCAGTTCAGATAGACACATATGAAACTATAATTGATAGAAGTCTATCATTGACAAAGATTGTCTATCATTGGTACTATAATTGATAGAAACTGATACAAATCTATAATTGATATAGAAATTGATAGAAATTTATTAATGTCTATCAAAATATATATATATAAAGATTAGTTTGCGTAAGACAAATAAACTTGTGTGTGTGTGTGGTGTGTTAAGGTCAACTCTAGTCTACCTTATTATATGTACCATAAAATATAGTTTTTTACAATATAGTTCTCTTAAAGTTATAAAACCATGCATGCATGCTTACTTGTAAAGTTAAAATGACAATTTCATCATATATCTCTTCTTTTGTGTTTGACATCTATTTCAATCCATCCTCTAATTAATTCTTTCGTATTTGTAGTTTTATAATATAATTTTTTTTTTTTAAATTTTTTTAAATGATTATTTCTCCTTATAAGAAATTAGGTAAAGTAATGCATGCATGTGATTTGTTTAACTAATAATTTTTTAAGAGATAATCACAACTTGTCACTTTAACATGGACTATATAAGTTGGAGGACCTCCCCAATTTTCCCTCAACATATGGAAGCCTTAATCTCTACCATCTTCTTTCATTTCTTACCAAAATTTTAAAAAATCCCATTAAAACAAAATGGATCTTACAAAGATGGAAACAACATCTTCATCAAAATCCAACCATTCCCCTGTAAATAATATTATCATCAACCTCCTCCTCCTCTGTTTTCTCACAGCTCTGTTTTGTACTCTCTTATGGATTATTCCCTTTCTCCTCCCTTCTTCCTCTCTTTTTCTCTCATTTCTCTCTCATCCCTCCAATTACCCAATAAACTTTCCCACACCCACTTTCGTTTTCATCCTCGGCAATCTCATCGTCCTCCTTCTCATCGGAGAATCCAAGATTTTTTCATCAACAACTCTGGATCCTTTGGGTTTTGATATTTGTTTTTACGATGGGAGTTTTCGAGAGACTTTGGTTAGCGAAGGGGGAAAAAAGAGGGCTTTTGAGTGCTTTGATGAGGAGGATGAGTGGGAGATTGAATCGGTTAATTCGGAGGAATTGAGTAAAAGGGCTGATGCTTTTATAGCCAGAGTCAATATGCAGAGGAAGATTGAAGCTTTGATGGTTGTGTATTGTTGTGATATGAAGACGATGAAGAAAAGATATACAAAGAAATGCTACAAGTCTTCAGTAATTTTTTAGCTTCTAAGTTTAACTATGGAAGTCGTTCCATTGCCTTACTATGTAATGATTTGTTCATATTCTTAACTTTATAAATGAAAAACGACATATCTTTTTAACAATTTGTGGATGAGTATGAAAAAGACAGAGCCAATTTTGAGCGACTCGTGTCATGGAAAGGACGACATAAAAGTTTACAAAAAAACAGGGGAAGAAAAATATGAACAGAGCAAGTTTCTTTTTTCTTTTAAATGTTATTTCTGATGGGCACGTGTGTGGATCATGCAGTTTTGAAAATGCCACGACTCTTTCTATTTTTGTTTTTGTTATAAGAGGATTCGAAAGAGAATTGAATTTGTGTTATTTTGTTCTGAACTTTGTCTCTGTTTTTGGGAAGAAGAGTAAATTAGGAATGGAGTTGATTCAGAGCTTCTTGAATTTAGTGGCTCCAACCATTACTTTCGCCTCTCTCGGATTCTTCTTGCCGCCGTATGTGGTATTTAAGTATTTTCTTTCTTTGGTTAGAGGCGTTTTTAGCGAAGATGTTGCCGGAAAAGTAGTTCTCATCACCGGCGCTTCCTCCGGCATCGGCGAGGTAACTAACAGCCTTCTTCCTTCAGTGGCCTAGTTTTCACTTTTCTTATGTGGTGAAGTGTTAATGTAATAACCTATTGATATATTGGTGTAAGGTTTTGAGTTGATTATTGATTTCAAATAAATAATAATCAAATTAGTGTTCAAACCTATTCAATTAGTACCAAGATAAGACTTGTGGAATAAAAGTTTTTAAGATTTGATTGTTACGATTTTCTAGGTGGGATTTGAAAATATTTCATAGATTTTAGGATTTTTTTAGATTTTTTTTTTTTTTTGGCTAAAGGGTTTAGGATTTGAATTTTTTTTTTTTTTTTTTTGCATGGATTGAAAGAAAATTTGGGGGGAAAAAATACAGGTGACCCTACAAGAATTCAGGAACAATTGACCAAAATTTGTACTTTTTTGCTCTCTTTAACAAAGAAAAAGACTTCGTTAAACTTAAGATGCATCCACCCCTATGTTTCTCATCTCCCCGTCTATTTGTGTGGTGGAGTGATCGAGAGCATGCATCATTGCTCGAGGAAAGACAAATTTTTGAATTAATTGGTGATTTAACATTAGATTTTGATAGATACAAAGTTGACTTATCTTAACGGACGGAAGATGATACAAAATTGTGGACAATATTTTGGCAACTTCTTTTAGGGTATGTTATACTTTGGAAACAATAAGCCACATTCTAATTCCATGTTCTCATTTTTTTAAAATACAAAAGCATATCTAAAAAGTTATTTTAAAAAATTGTTTTACCCATTTTTAGCACAACAATAGGAGATCCGAACCACATATTTAGTGGTTCCAAGTCCACTCGCAAATTGGTTGTTGCCTTGAAAATCAATGATTTGTAAGGATGAGATTTGTGTTTATACTTTTGTATTAAATGCAGCATTTAGCATATCAGTACGCACAGAGAGGAGCTCAATTAGCTCTTGTAGATAGACGCAAGAGCCCACTTCATGAAGTTGCTGATATAGCTCGCTACTATGGCTCCCCTGATGTTATCACCATTGCAGCCGACGTTTCCAACCTCCAAGATTCTCGACGAATCATCGACCACACGATCAATCACTTTGGCCGACGTAAACTCAATCAATCCACATTTCAATGTACATCACTATTGGATTGGATTCATCATAACTTTACTTCAATTTCGTGTTTGAATGCAGTGGATCATTTAGTGAACAATGCAGGCATCGCCAACATGACCCTGCTCGAAGAAATCAAAGACATAACTTCTTTCAATCAAATAATGGTAATCACTAATACCAGAATTAGTAAATCTCAAATGCAATTCAAACTTTATTATAATTGTTTAATCTCTTGATGCAGGACACGAATTACTGGGGGTCGGTTTATACGACCCAATTCGCGATTCCATATTTGAGGAACAACCGAGGGAAGATCATAGTCCTTTCTTCAACTGCGGCGTGGTTGCCGGCTCCAAGAATGAGCATTTACAATGCAAGTTCTTGTTGTCTCTCTCTGTTTTTTTATGGGTTTAATTTTGTTTCATTTGGTTTTATGCTCTGTTTTTTTTTTTAGGCAACAAAGGCTGCACTTAGGAGCATGTTTGAAACATTGAGAGTGGAATTAGCTCCTGAAATTGGGATCACAATTGTAACACCTGGGTTTGTTGAGTCTGAATTAACTAAAGGAAAAGCCTTGTATTCTCATGGTACAATGGAAGTTGATCAGGATGTTAGAGATGTAAGCATATAAATTTCTCATACCTTCTTCTCTGTTTCTCTGTTTTTCTAAAATTGATGGCATGGCATTCATGGCAGGCTCTGATTGGTGCGATTCCAGTTGAGACGGTCGAGGCATGTGCAAAGGCCATTGTGAGAAGCGCGTGTCGTGGTGACCGGTACTTGACAGAGCCGTCTTGGTACAATTGTGTGTATTACTTGAAAGTGTTCTGCCCGGAGGTGTTGGAGTGGTGTTACCGTATATTTGTGTATACGAGGCCAGGATCCTCTGTAGCGGAGGCGCCGAGCAAGAAGATACTGGATGCCACCGGAGCCAAGAATGTAATGTACCCACCTTCCATACACTCTGCCGAAATCGAGGACGACTAGTTTTACAAGAGCCTCATACAAAAGTTTTGGTCTTTCAATCTCTTTTGTTGTATATATGTCTGCATGTCTTTCCTTGGGATTGCTCTGTTTTGTAGATCACCTTGGTGTAGTTTTGCCATCTAGCAACGAATGATAAATGATATATATCTTGATCTTTCCTACCCTCATCCTTTTTCATTCTTCTTCTAAGAAGTACAATATTCTATGCTTGTAACTCTCATCTCAATGCTTGAATCTTATTATTTGACAGACATTTTTTTAATTTTTGTGTTTTGGGTGTGACTAGGACCCTACGTTCTTTTTATTTTATTATATTAATTATAATGTCATCATTAAAGGAAATTACATCCTTTTTGACGAAAAAACCATCGGAAAAAAGTATTAAAAGGAAAATTAAGAAAGCATACTACATATCAGCAGCAGATCCGTCGGCAAAAGCATATGCCGACGTAAAAGTAGCATTCCGTCGGAAAGAAATTGAAGTTGTGACGGCGAGGTTCGTAAGACCATCTGCCGATTAGGCTTGGAAATAAACTTTGTTAGACTTGGCAATGTCTTATAAGATGGAACCACTCAAGATATAGCTATTCGATATAATTGTTTTTTTGCTTATTATATTAATTTTCTGTTAATTGTTTTATAATATAATGGATATATCTATTCTATATAATCGTAGGATAGAATCTCAAACCCCAAAATCCTCATTTTTGACCCACTTGGTTCATTTGCTTATATCATCACGAGTCAAACTTACTTAAAACTTACAAAATTAAGTTATATTATGAGAATTAGTGGTCAAATCGAAAAAGAAGACCAAAAGAGAGTAAGTGAGAGCGAGATAGAGGAGGTCGATAGATGGAGGAGAGCGAGACAAGGAGACAACAAGAGATTTCATGGGGACACGGAAATGAAATTCTAGTTCAGTAATTTCACCCCAATATGAATATGAAGTAACCTCAAATATTAGGTCCTTTACAAAGCCATATCAATCCACCTCTCATGTTTGATATGGAAACATGAAGATGCAGGACAAAAATAATAGCATGCGTCCAAGTTCAAAATCCACATGTAAACCTTAGAGATTGCCTCGTCTTTTGTACTTTATAAACATCAGGTTTATAGCCCATTCTGTTTTTACCCACCTCTCATCTCATTTTCATTAACCTCACTCTCCCCCTTTTTCCTAACCAGCTGTGGTTTACATAACCATCTTCAATGAATCGTGTCAATGGCAGCACTTACACAAAGCTTCTTCCGAGATCAACATGGATCGTGTAAAACAATTTCTGAAAACATATCATCCTCATCTCTTCAAGTTGAAGACAAATTCAAGTAGGAATGAGATAGATTTTAGTGGGTATTTGTCACCTTGGGATAATTTCTCAGCACGTATCCCTATTCATGCATTTCAAAATTTGACACCACCTTCTTCTTCTACATTTTGCTCACTTACTTCCCCTATATAATCTCCTTCAATTATTTTTCCTCTTTTCAGATTGTATATGCTCTGTTTTTCTATAAAAAAAAACAGAGGATTTTTAATCAGGCAGCCATGAATCTTATTCACAGCTTTCTTAATTTAGTCTCTCCACCCTTTACTTTTATCTCCCTTTTCCTTCTACTCCCGCCTTATCAAGCTCTCAAATCCTTCCTCTCTTTAGTTTGTGTTCTCTTCACTGAAAATGTCAATGGAAAAGTCGTTCTCATCACCGGCGCTTCCTCCGGTATCGGCGAGGTAATCCATCTATTCAAACTGAGGGAGAAGACTAAAAATGGGAATTAATATATTTTTTTAAATTTATTATTGCAGCATTTGGCGTACGAGTATGCAAAACGAGGAGCTTGCTTAGTACTTGTAGCAAGACGACAGAATCTACTTGAAGAAGTTGCAGATATAGCTCGGTATTATGGATCACCAAGTGTAATCACCATTAAAGCAGATGTTTCCAAGTTTGAAGATTGCCGACGAGTCATTAACGAGACAATGAATCACTTTGGGAGATGTAAGAGCATAAATTTTCCAAATTTCAATTTAGACAACCAAAAACAGAGTAGTGTTTTTTGCCAATGATTTTGTAATGCAAATGCAGTGGATCATTTGGTGAACAATGCGGCGATAACCCATTTGGTGTTGTTTGAAGACATAGCCGATATTGCTGCGTTCAAACAAGTAATGGTAATAACAACTACTTGAAACTCTTAAGAGTAAAAATTTGAAAAATGGGTTTAGGGATTTAAGGATAAATTTGGGGAAAATTTTGCAGGATATAAATTACTGGGGAGCAGTATACATAACCCATTTGGCAATTCCTTATTTGAGACATAGCAGAGGGAAGATTGTGGCGTTATCGGCTCCTCCAGCGTGGCTACCGGCGCCGAGAATGAGTATTTACAATGTATGTTTGTAAATTTAGAAATAATGAGATATTGTCCGTTGTTTTGTTTAAATTAAATGAGATTTAGGAAAATTGAAAAATGACAGTCGAGCAAGGCGGCGATTAAGAGTATGTTTGAGACACTGAGAGTGGAGCTGGCGCCGGAGATCGGTGTGACGATTGTGACTCCGGGGTTCGTTGAGTCGGAATTGACTCAAGGAAAAGCTTTGAACGCTGTTGGGAAAGTTGAACTTCGTCAGGATATGAGGGATGTAAGCAATTTCTGATCCCCTTTTTAAAATTGTATTTAAGGTTAAGGATTATGTAAATTGAAGGTAGAAATGTAATGGACAGGCATTGATCGGAATTGTACCGGTGGAAACGGCGGAGGAATGCGCGAAGGGGGTGGTGAGAGGGGTATGCAGAGGATATAGGTACGTGACGGAGCCGTCGTGGTACAATGTGCTGTTTTTCTGGAAGGCGTTTTGCCCGGAGTTGGTTGAGTGGTGCTACCGAATAATGTCGATGCCGGCGGCGGGAGGTTCGGAATCGGACGCCCTGAGCAAGCAGGCGTTGGATTATACGGGTGGGAAGTATCTGCTGTATCCGTCTTCAATTCGGTCTGCGGAGCTGAAGGGCGATTAATCAATCAAATTTCATGAGCATTTGGTTTTTGTTTTGTGTGTTCTGTAAAATCTCTCAGTTTCTTACCTTTTTTCATATATTCAAACTTTGTTTTGTGTTTAATTTTGTATTGGCTTATGAGTGTTAGTTATGAAATAAAGAAATTATCACATTTTATTTAACTTACTCTTAAATTTATTATTTTTCATTTCTTCACCACAACAAGATTCTAAAGAGTAATTTAATTTGAGTTACCAAATTGGCCTCCATCACTTGATTTTACAAAAAAGTATTTCAAATTTTTTATTTTTTATTTTTATTTCAACTTTCGTTTAAAATACACCACCCAACAGTTTTCACATTTCAATTTTTCTCAAAATAATTATTATGTTTTGAGTTTCTAATATTTTAAAATTATTTACAAAATCTTTTATAAGATTTAAAAACCTTCAAAAAAATCATACATCAAGACCACAAAGACTATTTACACAAACAAATATAGAAAGTCTTTAAATAAAATAAAATAATTAAAATATTAAAAAAAAAAAGAGCGAGCAAAATATTAAAAAGTTTGTAAATTTTAAAAGATAAAAACAAAATTAAAAAAAAATACAAATGATTCGGAATTATTAAAAAGTATAAAAATTATTTCAAACATTGTTGAAAATATTTATTTTTAAAACAGTTCTAATAAATAATTTTTATTTTTTTTTATGAATTATAAGTAGTGATAAATTTTAATGGAGTAATGGGTGGGGATTCAGTACACATAGCACCTAAATATTTTTGTTTGAAGAGCGTGGGGCGTGACGTGGAGCAGAAGTATTGTACGGGTGTTGCTTCTTTGCCATGCAACTACGCCACGTAACTGTTTAAGTCGTTTTATTTGATTAACTCATCCTCAAACGATACTTTCTTTCAGCTTTCTGAATCTGAATCCCAATCCTATGGATCTCATCAACAATTTCTTGAATCTCATAATTGACCGTATATCTCAAACTGCCTTCACCTTCATTTTCCCACTTCATTTCTTCTTCAAGCTTCTTTTATTCCTAATAAGATCCACTTTCGCCGAAGATGTTGCCGGAAAAGTGGTTCTCATCACCGGAGCATCCTCAGGCATCGGCGAGGTTTAAATCCCAGCATTTATTTAATAATTATTTTGCTAATTCTTTACATTAATTTCGATTATTATAATTTATATCTATATATATATATATATATATATATGAAGCATGTGGCTTACGAGTACGCTAAAAGAGGAGCTTATTTAGCGTTGGTTGCCAGAAGGGAACACCGTCTCCGGGAAGTTGCTGAGGTGGCGGAGATTTTGGGCTCACCTTCTGCTCTAGTTATTCATGCTGATGTGTCCAACGTTGATGATTGCAAACGGTGTGTTGAAACAACTGTCACTCGCTTCGGACGTTGTAAGTTCAATATTCAAATTTATAACTCATTTTATTTTCTCTTAAATATATGTTTGTGTGTGTCTGCATATTTGGGGCCGAATGTACTTAAAAATGGAAACCCAAACTTCATGAGCAAATATTACATTTTAACCCAAGCTTAACCAGCTAAGGTTGATGAGGAAACTTCAATATATATGTACTAAATTCATCATAAATTTTTATTGCATTATTACATTGAAATAGTGGATCACTTGGTTAACAACGCCGGGATAACCAGCATCAACTTGTTCGAAGAATATGACGACCCAAGAAACGTTGCATCAGTAATGGTGAATATACATCAAATTTCATTGATTTAACAAAAATAGCCGCATAGTGACGAAAATGAATGTTCTTGTTCTTCAAACAGGACACTGACTTCTGGGGAACGGTTTGCTGCACTTATTACGCCATTCCATACCTCAAACAAACCAGAGGAAAAATCATCGGAATTGCTTCCTCCGCCGCCTGGCTACCCACCCCTCGCCTCAGCTTCTACACTGTAAAATCCCCTCCCCTGTTTTGCCTTCACTGTTTTTTGTATCCTCTGTTTTTGTATTAAAACACTGTTTGAATTGAAAGGCGAGCAAAGCAGCAGTGATAAGTTTCTACGAGACATTGAGAGTTGAAATTGGGAGAGATATCGGAATTACGATTGTGACACCGGGGTTGACGGAGTCGGAGATGACACGGGGGAAATTCATGTTTGAAGATGGGAAGATGTACCTGGATCAAGAATTGAGAGATGCGGTAATGAGTGTAATTCCGATAGAGGCGGTGGGTGGCGCAGCGGAGGCCATTGTGAGGGGTGGCTGCAGGGGAGATGAGTATGTGACGGAACCACCGTGGATGAGGATGACATTTTACTGGAGGATGTTTTTGCCGGAGGTGGTGGAGTGGTTGAATTACTTGTTTATTATGACCGGAAGTTCACCGAGGGAGAGTTTTGGGAAATGGGTACTCGAGTTTACTGGATTGAAGCCCTTTGTTTATCCAGCTTCGGTTCGATCCTCGGAATTGGGATATGAATAGAAATATTGTGTTTGTGTTTATGGTTAATTTTGTAAATTAGAGGGGGGTTTGAAGGAATTTTATTTTTTTAATTATCCTAATTGTGAATATAAGTATGAATAATTAATTCCAATAACTTGAATCTGAATTAGAATGGTTTTAGATTGGATGGATAAGTGTGTTTTACTCTTAAAAACTGATGTGAACAAGACTGGGATGAACATGGGATATGGTGATTTGATTTTTTGGAGGTGTAACATTTGAATTTTTATAATCTATAAAAATAGAGTCCTTGAAGGTTCTATATTAGAGTATATATATATATAATCTCTTACAAATAATAAATAATAAATTATGCAAGTATTTAACACTCATCTTTAATATTGCTTTTATTTTATTTTAACGATGACCTATTCTCACATGTTTGTGTATTTTAGCTCGTTCTAGCTCGTTTGCACAAAAATATTGATATCTTATCTTTTGTTAATGTCATAGGGCAAATTTTACCTTGATTAGGCTTAACTTTTCAATTTGATGGTGGATAGTCTATAATTCGATGAGACGTTTTAACAGCGATAGACATGTTTTAACTTAGCCTAATGCGTTTAGTAAAGCTATGTTCCAATTTCACTTCTAGAGTCTAAATGTTTAAATTTTTGTTAATTATTGATGCACATTTTGATTGAGTTTGGGAATCATATACCTTCCACTTGCGATTAGATATTTAATAGCATCGAAAATGTACTACCTAATCTCACTTAATTCGGGATTGTTTTATGATTTTATATTTCTATTTCCTATTATATGGTGCCACGCGTGACGTTGTTGGGTAGTAGCGGTCTTTAATGCATACAACGATGCAACGCTTCGAAGTTTGTTTAAACATTCCCTCATCATCCTCGGACGAGCGATCGTTACATTTATTTAAAAACATGTTTCGTCGCTTAGGTCATTCTATCATCGATTCCAACCACCCATGGACCAATTTCTCTTTACTTTTTGAGTTCTTTTGACCAGTTTTATACACGTTATCATTTCCTAATCATCTAGCATGTGGATGAGAGGCTAAGGTGCCAATTTCTAGCTTGGGATACTAGGGTTTTCACTCTATTTCTTTGCAATTGTGAGGATTTGAACTAATTTATTGTATTGTCGGATCTCAATTCTGTTTTGAATAGATTCTAATTCATATTGTTGGACGCTTGAGGATATGTGACGTTTGTTTTCTATTCGTGTGTAAATTACTTGTAAATTGTTCATGATATTTATGAAGCGATAAGTAAGATTAACTTATTAACAAAATTAGGTTGCATTGTTCTAATTAACTTAGAATTGAACCACTTGAATTATTAGCAAGGCACATGGAATTTTATTATTCACCCCAACGTTCTCTAGATCTTAATGTAATTGGTTTGATTCGAAGAACTTGCATGCTTTTTATCTTTTTGAATTAGACTACTTTGACATTTAAGGCGATTTAGTTAGCTTTACTAATTGAATTAGTTAGGCGTAAGCAATGAATTTTATTCGATGATGAGAATCTCATGACCTAACGCTTTGAATAGAGTCAACTTAGTCAACCCAAGCTAGTTTCTTTTAATTATTGAATCTCAACTAATTTACTTTTTGCACAAGTTTACATTCTTCACAATTTCAACCCCCTTCGGTTACTCTCGGTTGAAATTTTTTTACTAGAGAAATTCACACGTAGTTCTTGTATTTGACTCGGTCTTGCTACTAAGACTAACTCTTGTGATTATAAATTATTTGATCCTGATTTAGGCGACAAAATCCGATCGTTCGTACCTCAAATGATTAAGTAGACGTCAATGGGATCAACCTTGATGAGGAAACCGATTAGAAAAATTTTGGTCGCCTCTTATTTGATGAAGTTGCCATTTCACAGACAACTAGTAGTTTTTCACGTAGTCAGATTGGTCTACCAATCACTAATGTATTTATATGTATTGAACGTCCTGTGTTGTGGTTAAATTATAAATTTGATCTTTATAAATATAATTGGAAAAACAATTAGAATTTAGTATGTTTGATAAGGTTTACAAATAATTTAATCAAACTCTGACCAGTAACTTCCTCTAAATTATAAAATCTATGACTTAACCTATAATATTTTAATATGAACAGAGCAACTAAGAGATAATCGTGACCAATTGGGTACTATAAACATATATATATATATATCCTAGGTAGATTTGTTTTGTGGCAGTGTTACGTGTTGATTATTAGGCATGCAATGCAACTACGTGTCGTACATCAGTTTTGTTCTTTCTTTTCTTTGGATAAAATTTAAATTCAACTTTCAAACTCTGTTATGTGTGATGAAATGATCTAATAATTCTATGGATCTCCTCAATAATTTCTTAAACCTTATACTTCCACCAACATCTCTATTATCTTTCTTCTTTTTTCTCCCAATTTACTTGTTTTTCAAATCTCTCTCATCCATAATTAGGTCCGTTTTCAGCGAAGATGTCACCGGAAAAGTTGTTCTCATCACCGGAGCATCCTCCGGCATCGGCGAGGTTTTATTTCAGATAACAAAAATTCCAAATTCAATTTGTAACTCTTATATTTGGTTTTAAGTTGTGTTGATTTTTAATTTTTCAGCATCTGGCATACGAATATGCTAAAAGAGGAGCTTATTTGGGGTTGGTTGCCAGAAGAGAGAACCGGCTCCGGGAAGTGGCCGCCGTGGCACAGTATTTAGGGTCACCTTATGCTCTCGTGATTCCAGCGGATATTTCCAAGAATGAAGATTGTAAACGGTGTATCCAAACCACCGTCACCCACTTCGGACGACGTAATGTCCCCTTTATTATTCCATCCATTTTCTTTAACATCAATGTTTTATTTTTTTGGAATAGTACTATTTTGTTTGGTCCTTTTGATCCATAGATTTTTTTTTTTTTGTTAGATTCATCATCTGATCTCAAAATTGATGATACAAATCATGCAAATCATGCTATTAAGGATATGAATTCAATTTAATTTTTAAAATTAAAAATATTACTATTTTACTCTTGAAATTTTAGTTTTTATTTAAATTAACGGATTGGATTTTTAAGATTTACATTTTCTAATAATATAATAATTAAATTGAAAAACAAAAAACAGTGGATCATCTGGTAAACAATGCGGGAGTATCGAGCCTCAACCTGTTTGAAGAATACGACAACCTCCAAAATGCGGTCCCGGTGATGGTATGTTTGTTTTTCATAATCTTTCTTAATTAATCTTCTTTACCTACTTTTAATTTTGCATTTTAATTGTATTATTTCAATAATGAAATAAGATAAAATAAAATTGTAATATTTATATAATAATGTTTAATATATATGCAGGATGTAAACTTCTGGGGAATGGTATATTGTAGCTATTATGGGATTCCACACTTAAAGCAAAGCAGAGGGAAGATCATCGGAATTGCTTCCGCCGCCGCATGGCTACCTGCCCCCAGGCTCAGCTTCTACACCGTAACACTAACATATAATCTAATTGTTTATTTATTTATTAATATATATATGTTTCCTAAATTATTGTATATTTGGAAATTGAAGTCTAGCAAAGCAGCAGTGATAAGCTTCTACGAGACCTTGAGAGTGGAGGTTGGAAGAGATATTGGAATCACCATCGTCACACCCGGCCTAGTCGAGTCCGAAATGACACAGGGCAAATTCATGTCCAAAGATGGCCGTTTATACCTCGACCAAAACCTCAGAGACGTAACTTCATTTTACCTCTCTCATTTATTTTGCTTTTGAAAGAAAAAAAAAAATTAAGTGTTTGACAATGTCCAGGCTGCGGTGAGCGCAATGCCGATTATGCCAATCGACGATGCGGTGAAGGGGATATTGCGGAGTGTGTGCAGGGGAGACCGGTATGCGACGGAGCCACGGTGGATGAGAATGGCGTTTTACTATAAAACGCTGTGGCCTGAGTTAGTAGAGCGGGTTAATTACTTGATTAATATGCGTGGTTCATCTAAATCTTCTACAGACACTTTTGGGAAAAGGGTGATTGAGCTGTGTGGATTGAAGAATTGGTTTTACCCGGAATCTGTTCGTTCCCCGGAGTTGGACCTCTACACTGACTGATTCCACCTTTTCCAATTACCTCTTAATTTGACGTGTTGTAAATTTTCAGTTCAGTTTATATGTAAAAAAGATCTATATTCATATTTCATTAGTGAAACTCCCATCTGTGAATTTTGTTTAGTGCATGCTCCCATTTAATTTGGGTTTTTACTTTTTTTAAGAAAATCAATTCTTTTCTGTTTTTGGTTTTTAGTTTATCCATTAAATCATAAAATCGATTTTGTTAGACACTCATCACATAAAATCATAAAAACTTTTCATATATGCTATAGTTTTGTAGTAAACTTCATAAAAAAAAGAAGCAAGAATCTTAAATAACTATTATAATTGGAATCTACTTTTCTTATTTGAAATTGGGATTCAAACAACTTCTAAGTTTATATGCATTTATGGTGTCTTCGTCATCTATTTTTGTACATCTCACCAAATTGTTTAATAACAACTTATTTTTAGACAAAAGGTTGAAATTCGTGTAACAAACATGTTACACATGACTTGAATGTATAGGAAAAACCCTCCAACCACAGTGTATATATAGATTGAGATTGGATGTAGGTTTGAAAAATGGGGTTGGAGCAGGGTATGGGTTGAAATGGGGAAAGTCCACTTGAGATTAATTAATTAGTTAAAAATATCAACAATTATAATTGAAGACTGAAAAAACTATTTAGGATTTTGCAATTAGTAGTTAATAATATAAACATAGATGCAATATAATAATACTCAAATGAAGAAAAAATGACACCAAGACGTTGTTAATCCAGTTCGGCAACTTAGCCTTCGTTTGGGGGGTTTTCACCTGAGATCTTTATTATTATTATCACAGAAACTCCTCAAAGTTCACAGAGTTACAACACTTGTCATAACTTAGGATAATAACTACAGTAGTACAGATACAGCAGAGATATCTTCGCAGTCGATACTCGTCTTCTCGAATTCGCCGAATCGTTCTGTAATCTGTCATTACTGAATCTCTATGATCTGTTTAAGTTCTTCAAGATATTTGTCAAAGAGTTCTCCCTCTCAAGAGGCTCACACCATGTAAACGTACTTTCACACCTTTTAGATTACCCATATAGGCTTGATAAAAACAGCAACCTTTTTAGTCAATAGTACAAGACGGCAAAACAAAACCTTTTAATCTCTTATTCAAAACCTCAAAGACACGCCGCGCACACTAGGTCAAAACCCAAAAGATTTTTTTTTTATATTCATAATAATTTATTAGAAGATTTAATCCTTTTTAAATCAAATATTTACAAGAATATCTCAACCACCAGTAATTAATCATATAATTAAATAAGATATTCTTGTAGAAAAGAAATGATGAGGATTTAAACCTTTTAAATCAAATCTTTCCAAGAATATCTCAACCGCTAAGGAAGGTAGTTAATCATATAATTAAATAAGATATTCAAAAGGAATTATGTTAAGTCAATTAATAAATGCAACAAAGACCACTCTTCCTACTTGAAGTTAGGGATTCTAACAATCTCTTAGTTTTTATGCTTTTTAGGGTACATAGTAAAGTAAGACATTAATAAAAAAAAATGAATACTTAGATCCATTTCGTACTATCATCTATTTTTGTGCATTTCACTTCACTGAATTGTTTAATAAAAATTTATGTTTAGAGAAGAAGTTAAAAATGGTGTAACAAACATGAATTTTGCAGGTGGGTTGTGACAATTTCTATACAGAAAACCCTCGGGTTTGAAAAATGGGGTTGGAGCAGGGTATGGGCGGAAATGGGGAAAGTCGATTTGAGATGATGAGGCCATTTGTGGAGGCTATCGTTTTCATTGGTTTGCTAATATATATTATATATTGTCGGCGGAAGACGATAGATGGTATTCATAGATGACGCCTTCAAATTTTGTGATTTTTCAATTAATAATATTTACTCAAATAATGACTGCAAAATCCCATTTTAATTCTTATCTTTTTCTTTTTCTTGTCACAACTTGCAATCAATTTTAAAATCCAAGGGGTTTATAATTTGAGATAGCATTTGGAAAAACATATAAATAAATCAATGTTGTTTCAAACATGTTTTACTATTTAAAATTATCTAATAATCATTGTCCTTGGATGACAATACTTTTATATATATATATATATATTGAATTTAATTATTGAGTCATAAGAAATTTTAGATATTAATTTAATATCTAATTGAGTTGAGAAATGGACATATAAGATATTTGATTGTTTCTTTCTATATATGTTTAGTGTGTGATTATGATTACAAACTATAGAGTTTATGTGTTGATTTTATATTGTTTAATAATATAACTTAACTTATATACTCATTAATAAAAGCTAATAAAAGATGAATGAAAGTAAGTTGAAAACTTGAAAATAAATTCATACATTAATTATATTGGCCGTCCATAATTAAACATAAATATTTAATTTAAATAAAGTAAACTTAGGATCTAATGAGTCTACATGATCTAATCAAATTCCAATTTATGTAGGATAAACAAGATTTACTCCATTCTAATTAATTCGAAAAAAAAAAATGTAAACTTAGATTATTCTCTCTATAAATATATAATTAGAATTTTATATGAAGTATATTAAACTTGAATCTTAGTTTGATACGTAAACTTAACCATTTTATCGTTCTCAATTTTTTTTATTTATAGATTTATCTATTTTCGAAGTATAAATTCACAGTCATCTACGTATATTATTTTATTTGTGATCCTAGAAGAAGGACAAAAGTTTATCTTTTCTTCAATTATTTTATCATTAATTCAAAATATTTAATGAATTTATTAAATGCAGTCACATATAGGACGCATGGATTTCAAAGCTCATAGTCATACGACATGATCATTGATTGGGTTGACATACAAGATAAAATTGCTGATTTCATGAGAGTATATTTTTTAACCTTTTTATTTTAATTATTAACATTTATAGATTAGGCATGGCTTTGCATTTAAAGTGATAATTTAAATATTACTAATTACCAATGGCG
>JBBPDJ010000004.1:12512020-12544501 GCA_037974625.1 Cucumis cinereus | reverse complement strand
CCCCCCCCCCCCCCCCCCCCCCCCCCCCCCCCCCCCCCCCCCCCCCCCCCCCTCTCTTTTAGGATAAAGTTTTGATTTTTAATATTTAAGCAGCCATTTCCAGATAGTTACATTATTTGTGATAGAAAAATTGGGGTGGGTTTTTGTCAACGGAGAGAAGCTGGTTTATTTTGAATAATTATTAATGGATTTAATAATTTAGGTAAATACAATTAAAGGAAGGGTGTTGGGTGTTGACAAATGACAAAAATTATGGTTAATCCACTTAGTTTTGTCTATAAACGAACTCTCGTTGTGTCTCCAAGTTGAGAGTAGACAAAATGTGATGCTCAAAAAAAGGTATTAATAATAATTGTTGGAAGATGGAAAGAAAAAGAGAAAACAACTACCCATCATATTTGGATTGTTATTGGAATGTTCCTTCTTTCTTTTACTCAAAAACATAAACAAATGGTTTTTAAATAAACATGGAAAAAAGGAAGAGCAAAATTTGGATTTTTACTCTTTGTGTTCTTGAGGGTAAAATAAGACATTTTATTCTATTATATAATTATAATTTGCGAATATTTGTTCTTTTTTTTTTAAAAAAATATCCTTTTTATAAGTTTCTAGTCATTTGAATATGATTCATTTGAGAATCATCTCCAAATTTGTGTAGACTTTTAATTATATATATAGATAAAATTATTTGTCAAAATATTGCTATTTTCTTTGTTAGTTAAAAGAGATTTAATTCAAAATGGCTGGAAATATTATATGTGCATTCAAATTTTAGTTGTTGCGGTTTTTTAATATATTTAAATTTTGAAAGTAATTTCTAAATAATCTTTGAGTAAAGTTAACTAAAATTTCCATAATAGCAATCAACAATTGAGGATGGGCAATGAGATTGCACCATATGGCGTAGTTGAAAGTGTAGCGAATAAGGGCATGTTTGGATTGATTTTATAAATAGTTTAGAAAGAATTTATAAACGTGACAAAAGTATTTATAAACACTTAAAAAGTCAATCTAAACGCACCTTAAATAAATGGAAAATCCGAGTGACATTCAATGCAATAAGAAGATGTTATTTGTAGTTTGTTTGGTTGGTTAATTAGTAACATTTTATTTATGAATTGGAAAAATTAAGGACATGTTTTGGTAACTCCTTTTTTTTTTCTTCTGTTTTTTGGTTTTTAAAATTAATTTTTTAAAAAATATGTGTGTTTGGTAAATGATTCATTTTTAAAATTTTTTAAACAAAAAACTTGTTTTTTCAAATTACGAAGAAAAAATAAAAATGAAAAAATAGACTTTTAAAAAAATACATTTTGTTTTTCAAAAAACAAAATCAGTTACTAAACATAGTTGGTTCTTTTTTAAAAAAATAAACAAAAATTTAAAACATAATTTAAAAAACTTAAAATTAAAATGGTTACTAAACGGAATCTAAGGGACCTTTTTATAAGATAGATGCATACTATTTTTTTTATTGTCAATTGATTTTGAGATGAATTAAATAATTGTTGGATAATTATGAGTTCGGGGTAAGTTTGAAAACACATTTTCAAATGTTTAATTTAAAAATAAGTAATTTTGGAATAAGAAATTGAGTGTTTGACAACCACTCGACATAGTTTTAAATTGTATTTTAAACAATATTTATCAGATAAATTTATCAAAAAACAATTTTTTTCCCAGGTCAATCCAAACGAAGGCTTACCATTATTTGTTTCCACACTACCAAATTTCATTAAATTGATCAAAGGGCCATTACATTTGGTTAGATGGAATTTGTAAGAATAATAAATAAAAGAATGAGGTACTTCAAACAAAAACAAAATACGATGAATCTATCAAAATCCATCCATTACATTTCAATATAAATTTCAGCTCTACTTTTTATATTTCTCCCAAATCACATCAATCCAAACCCTAGCTAACCTCTCTCTTCTAATCTAATTCAACATTAACAATATTAAATTAGAATTTTTTTTTAATTGAAAGTCTAGAAGCTAAAAATTATAACATTCTTTTAAAATCTAATGTCCCATGTGATTGAAATTAAAATTTTAATTATCATAAATATGTGCTCACATGTCTTCTCAATGTGTGTGAAATTTTTTAAAAAAAATTAATTTCAAATATAGCAAAATAAAACCAAATATTTATAAATATAACAAAATTATACTTTCTGTATTGCACTAGACCTAGATAGTAGTCTACTGCAACCGATAAACTATGATATTTTGTTATATTTATAAATATTCAGCAATTTTATCATTTTAAATAATTTTTTTTTTAAAAAAAAAGAAAATAAAAAGCTGCTCTTTAATTAAAAACTCAAGTTGGTTGGTACAAAATAGAAAATGAAGAAGAGACAAGATAATTATGTAAAGAATATATGATCCTATCAATGAGACAATGGATAGATTAATATAGTGAAAAGTGCACGTTTGGATTCAAATTTTAAATTTAATAAAATAAATAAATCACAAATTTTAAATATAAAACAATGAATCAAAATATTTATAAATTATAATAAATTTTTATCGCATTGTATTGGAATTAATTATAAATATGAGAAGGAGGATGGGCAGTAGCAGGAAGATGGGTGGAAGCTAGATTAATATATATATATATATATATAGAAAAGAGGAAATTGAAAAGTCATATTTGGCAGTTTGATATATAGGGGGGACACATTGAAATATAGTGATGGAAATAGGTTTTAAATATTCTTCCTTTTGCATTTATAATTTATATTATTCAAATATCATATTTTAGTTTATTATAATAATAATCCATAGATGCACTCTCCTTCTCCTATTGCATCCACAACTTTCACATGCATATTATTATTATTATTATTATTATTAATTATTATTATTATTAGCTTTTCTTTGTTTGTATTCAAATCAATACATTGTTGTTATTATTTTTGTACTTATTTTTAATAAAATTATTGAATATTCGTAGAAAATTCCGACGTTGGTAAAAGACATGTATTGACAATTTTGCATGTTTGTGTGTTTGTAGGTTGTGCATGAAGGAAGGGTTATTTCAAATCGAGGTTTAGGATGTGTTTTAAGGATATGGTTGACCTTTCCAAAAAAGAAAACACACAATGATAGTGGTCCATAATTTTTAGGGTTTTTTTTTCTTTTCTTATTTCGATTATTAGTTAGGTCACATTTTCTATTTCTAATTTTTAACGTATGTTTTCGAAAAATCAACTTCATCCACTATTATAAATTTGGAATTTCTTGACGCACAAATTTTGAATTTTTTTTTTTATGGCTATGACAAAAGAGCATCAAGAAAAATATCTTTTTTGATATAATAAATGTTGATATTTATCTTGACGTTCATGTACATCTAGTAAAGTTTCTTCATTGACGAACAAATTTAAAAGTTTTGTAAAATTTAGTGATCAAGAAAACTTCATGGGCAAATTGAAATAAATTTGGCGTGCATTTTAAATTTTGGTGTTGGCATTTTAGCTATTCTTGATGGTTGCCCATCAAGAAAATGTTTCATTAAGAAATGTTTATTGTTGACGTGTAATGGCCATCGAGAAAACTTTTTTTTTTTTTTTTATAGCCAAGACTATGTCGTTTGAGGCTTTTCTTTTTCCACGTAAGAATTGAAGTAAGCTTTTATTGCATTTTCTTTTCTTCAAACGTAACTCGTGGAACCCTCGCTTGTCGTGATTATGGACTGTTGCTGTCTCGATACACCTTGCCGTGATCATGAACTGTTGTTGCCCATCGCGTGATGGTGGACTACCTATTGTCGTGATCGTGGACTGCTTCTGCCCCTCGTCATGACCATGGACTACCGATACACCTTGTCGTGATTGTGGACTGTTGTTTAATTTTACTTGACAATGTCGTTTTGAGCCAACAAGTTAGTTTCTAAACCAACTCCTTCCTATTTCAATTTGTGGTATATAGTTCTGTTTTTTGAATTTTTTTTTTGTTTTGTTTGTGTTTCTTGTTGGATTTCTTAGTTGCTAAATCAAGAGATTGAATTAGAAAGTGATGTGAAATGCGTGAGAGATCCAAACACGAACAACCTATAAAAATAGTTTAAAATAAACATAATATTAGAAAATGATGAACGATAAATATAGAAATAGAAGGAGATGAAAATGGTTGATATTAATAAAATATGCTATTACTTACCACTTGATTATGATCCCAATTTTTGTTTAATATTTCATAAATTTTTGTATATTAAATAAAGTCATGAACCACGAACGTGTAACACTTTTAACAATTTTAAAATGCAATCCTAATAGAAAATGGTATATTAATAATGTGTTGATACTCCTTTCAAAAGTATAGAGTTTTTTGAGTGATATTTTAACCAATATACATTTTATAAATCCACCTTAACTATGTATTATATATATATAAATTAATTACATGGTTTTTGCATTTCAAATATGCAACATTTCCTCTATGTATTATATACTTAAATATAAACAACTTTGGATATTTATCCATCTTCTTGTTTATTTAAATGAAAACAAAAATACATATTTGTTATAAATCCCCTCTACTATCTTATTTTTCCTTTTTGTAAAACAGAAAAATTTAAAGGAATATTTTGCCAAAATAAACCAAAATATTTATAAGTTATATCAAAATTTCACGGTCTATGATCTACGATGAATCACCATATATCAAGATGGACTATTAGATGTATCTATTTGTATCATGATAAACGCAAATAATAGTCTATCTTAATCTATCCGATTGTGATATTTTACTATATTTGTAAATATTTTTTTTCTAAATTTAAACATGGCTTTATACACTATTACTCTTGGGAATTATAAAAGAGTAATTATATCAATCTTGTTCTTATAGGTTTGGGCTTAAATATTCTAATATGCTATTATCTCTCTTTTAGTACACTAGCATAGGAACAAAAGAACACTCAAGGTAAAGAAAGTCCAATGAATGGCAGGATCCACCCAAATAAGATGGACTTCGAGCCACACGACAAAGTTTTCAAAACGACGAGCATGGAAAGCTACGTCATGGGTAACTGAATTACAACAACGATTAGTCTAAATGAAACCCAAAATAGAATCACTAAATTAATATAGATCTCTAATAGATCCAAATAAAAATCATTTGCCCCAACGAAAAAACATTCGCATTTAAATCTTGATTAACACACAGTTAACAAAATTTAAAAACTAAACATAAACATTTTATCTACCATATAGACTAAGATTGGGATTAGATTTTATTTTACGAAAAAAGATTTTTATGTTATTTTTGTATTAAAAGGGTTTTTATTATATATAGAATTTGGTTAAAGTTGATAAAGAATAATCACAACAAATCATTGCCTTTTAAAAATTCAAACATCAAAATGTATTATATATATAGAGACAAATTAAAATATTTAAAGTAGAAATAAAAGGTAATATACCAAAAATATCAAGATTCACCTACGTAACGTAGTTCGATTGGTTTACACATGTTGAATAATTATAGTAATAATAATAATTAACAACTTAAAGAACAAAATTTTCAAACTTTGATGAATTACGAAATGTGGTGCATGCAACTCTCGATCTAACTCCCAAAATTCAAAAGTAGCGTAAGACTTTTGGAAAAAACATGAGAAACATCATACGATTATGTCATATCTTATGTATTTCTCATTGAAATTAAAGTTCAAGTAGCATCATCTCTTTCTATCTAACTTTTGTTGGAACAAAAATTCAAGATTTCAAATGTTTGACTCCAACAATCATTAATACACAACTCAAGCTACCTATCAAACTACCTATCATCAATTCATAGGCTCTAAGTTTTTTAAGAGAGAATCGTATAATTTTTAAAGACTTAAGAGCTTGAAAAAGCTATATCTATTCAATGGCCGCCACTTTAATAGAAATTTATTAAGTCTATTTTCCTTAAAATGATAATACAAAATTCTGTTATTGGGTATTGGTAATGAATTATATGCAGCTGCTGTTGTCTTAAGATGGGGTGGGCTGCTGATGGCCCAATTGAGAATTTCCCATTTCAGTGGCCCACTATCTACAATTGCCATGTTTGGACTTTACATCTATATTTCTATCATATCTTAATTTTTGTCTTTCAATTTAAGTTCATGACTAGATTAGAAACAAAAAAGTGTAACAAATTAAGATTTTTTTTTTTTTTTTTTTTTTTTTTGGTTTTTAAACAAGCAGAAGAAGAATTTTGAAGGCATGGAAAAGGGGAAATTGTTAAAATATTGGTGAAGATATTATTTATTTATTATTTAATGAACACTCAACTACTACTCTTCTTTCCGACATATAAATAAATAAAAATGTACCACTCTCCATTTAACAACACAATGTTCCAGCCAAATTAAACAAAAAGCACTTTGCTTCAAAAAACACATAAAAGCAGTACAAAAAACTTGACAGCAAAAGCGAGACAAACATTTGTTATATATATATATATATATATATATATATATATATTTTAAGCTGAACTAAAACAAATTAGGTGGAAAAGTGAAGAACTACCATTTTTATCTTAATACATTACACGTGGCAATTTGTTAATAAATAAATAAAATCTACAATATTAAAGTGAAAAATGGTCATTCGTTGTGGGAAAAGGGAGGTTATGATTTATGAAGTGTGGTTTGGTCATCAAGTTGTCCACCATTTACTCCCTTAATTTTAATTTTAATTTTAATTTTAATTTTATTCCTCTATGTTCAATTACTATTAACTATTCCATATGTCTATAGCCCAATAAATTAACGACACATTAAAAAAAAATACAAGAAACATGGGAATCATAATGTACCATGTCACTGACTCACAGCTAAATATTCATATGTTTTTTTCAATAAATAAATAATAAATGGAAAATTAAGATGGCAGTGGTGTGGAGTTAAATTAAAATAATAATAGCTAATAATGGAAGAGGGCCCACAGTATGACACGTAATGTGAATAAAAGAAAAATCATTCTCCTGCTCCACTCAGGAATGACGAATTTTAAATAATTTTTTTTAATATTAAGTTTGTTATAAATAAATGGAATTATATAATAATAATAATAATAATAATAATAATAATAATCACATCCAATCCAAGCCCCAACGCGCGTAAATATTGCACACGTGACGGTTACCTTCCCCCACTACAATACTACTCTATATACCTGCCTGTCACATCTTTAATTCCTATTTATTTTCATTTTTTACCCCTTTTCTTTTCTTTTATTATTTTTGGACCCTCTCAACCTCCCTTCTTCCCTCCCTCCTCCGACAATTCGCCGTCCATCGCCGCCGCCTGTGGTTTCACTCTCCTCTAGGGTTTCACTTTTCTCCGTTCCTCTCGTCTCCTTCTGCAGCATTGTGTATGTCTATGCTTTTTCCCTTTCATTTAATGCGTTCAAACAAAACGTAGAGTGATGGTTTTCACTTTTTGAGGATTGTGGTGTTTTGTTATTTACAGGTACCCACGATTTCCTTCTGCCATTTTTGTCTCTCCTCTACTGAACTTTCTGCTCCATTTTCATCTGTACGTACTCTCTATCTTTTCCTTTTTCTGTTTCACTTTTTCTGTCTTTCTCTCGCTCGCATGCTTTTAAATTTCTCCCTATTCTTCCCTTTTTCTCTCTTTCGTTCTTCTTCCATAACTGTCACTTCTCTTGCACCATAACACGCTTCGTTTTTCCTTCCATTTCTCTGTATTCCTCTTTTTCTTACACGGTTTCTGCGTTGTGGTTTCATTAATTTCACCTACACCTACTGGTGGGGGTAACTACTAAGTATAGCTGTGATTCTGACCCTGTGGGACTCTTTATGGCGATGATTCTTCGTTTAAAGTCAATCAACTTCTCTTTGTACATCTCTACGTTTCGACGGCTCTTCTTTTCTTTTTTGACTGATTGTATTTTCAAATGCCATTTTCCCCTCTGATGATGTGATGTTTTCATTCTTTTCCCAACGCAGGTTCTTTAGTTTCTGAAGTTTCTTCTCTCTTATCAAGGATCGGTTTCACCTTCCGATTCCGATTTCTTTCCTTTCACTGTACAACAGTTCTTTCCGGAGTTTACAGGATTCCCTGTTATAAATGATGAAAGATCTATCTACTACTACTACTACTACTACTACTGCTCGGCGTGTATCGGTGATTTTTGCTTTGGTTTTCTTCCTCTTCTTTTTCGTATCTGCTCTTCTCACAGGTCTGTATCATCTCTCGCACTCCGTTCTCCGTTTTGTTTTCAATTTGTTTTTACTGTGTCTTTTGATTTGTAATACTTTTACGTCGCCTCTCTCTCTCTCTCTCTCTCTCTCTGAGTTTACCTTTTGTTTTGTCTTCTTCTTTCTGTATATTTTATTTGTTCCTCAATCATTGTTCTCTCCTTGTCTTTTTCTGCTTCGCATAGAAACAAAGATATTATTCTTCTTCTACTACTTTTTTTCACATCATTCTCTTCCCTACATGATTGCAGATCTGAATATTATGGACTCAACTCCACCAAGTTTTCTTCCTTTGGATTTGAATACCACAACAGTTGCTCCTCATCGGAAGCTTCTTCTCACTAGTATGTTTACAAAATCTGATTTAATCGTGTATTCATAAATGTTATACCGGCAGATTCGTTATTCTTTTCTGAGTTTGTTGTTGGTTTTTTGTTTTAAATATCTGTTTGATTTTGGAATTATGATATTGGGGATGAGGGAAGGGATTGAAAGATTGGGTACTCAATTGCATAAATAGTTGATTTGGTGTCAGAATTGCACGCCCATCCATTCTTAGTAATGAAGCTAAGGCGCACCTTTTTCTATGTAGCTTTCAACTCCTTCTTTCTGTTCTTTAACCTAAATGGCCTTTCTGTAGCTGTTTTTGGAGAAATCTTCTTTAATTGATCACATATACCCACCAGCCTTTCTTCCTTTTTCTGTCCACAATTCATTGATTACATAAAAGCAACCTTTGGCCCGAAAGCGTGGAGCATTATAATGCCTTTCTCAGTTTTAGCTTTTTAGCTTCTAATGGAATTCATTGCTTTGACAAAAAAGCTTTACCGTTGAACGATTAGCCAATGCGTGGACTCTCTTTAGTGGGATTGTTGAGGGTACAGTTTTATTAGTTTTAAACTTTCATGTGTTTGTAATGGACGTAATTTTGAATTTTAAATTTTGTTTTGTCTAACCAAATGGATTGTATTTAGATAATGGTGCCATGGATTTTTCTTTTTCATACTCTCTTTACTCTTTACCATCTCCTTTGAATTTGCTTTATCTTTTATAATTGATTATTAATGCTTTGAACACAACTTTTATGACTTCCAGAAAGTGTAGTTTGTGTGTCTGTAGTTGTTTTTCCACTGGGTGGGTCGATATTTATTTATAAGAGTAATGCTTGCACGTGGGTGGTGCCTTAACAATGCCCCAATATACGATGCTAACAAATGACGTCGACCTGTTTGTTTCTTTATTTGAATATGTGCTTTTTAGAGGAAGCAACAATTGAGGAACCAACCAGAATTTGGGGTGAAAAGTGTACAAAATCAGACATTGTTATTAACCAAGGCCCCACAGCTCCACTTCCAACTGGTATCCCCACCTACACTGTGGAAGTGGTGAACTCTTGTGTCACTGGATGTGAGATTTATGGTATTCATTTCAAATGCGGTTGGTTTAGCTCAGCTCACCTCATCAATCCTAGAGTCTTTAAGCGTCTACGTTACGACGACTGTCTCGTAAACGACGGCAAACCTCTTGTCTACGGTGGTACGCTCTCATTTCAGTATGCAAACACTTATCCTTACCCACTTTCTGTCTCCTCAGTTCTATGCATCTGAAATGACACGTACCAAACCAATTAGGAGACGCTCATATGAAGCACTTGAAGCAGCAGCAGGTACTTTAGTCGATTACTGATTGACGATGGCCGGCCCCCCCACCCCCGACCTGCCTTTTCTTGTCCCTTCTTTTCTGGTTTTTATTTTTTTGGGTTCTGCTTTTGCTTTATATGTGTGTGGCCTGTTAGATTGGTTGTTTTTCTTGATAGGGAGGTTTGATTTTTAGTGTCAACGTCTGTGGGTTTAATAATGGTGATTGCACCAACTTTGCATACACATATAAATAGATGGTGAGTTAGGGCAAGAAATGACAGGAACCTACTTAATTTTGAATATTTTTTTTTTGGGGTTTGTGTGAGATAGTCATGGAGTGTAGGAAGGCCAAGTGTATATATACAGTTACATAGAATCTGATAGTACTGTGTTAGCTGTGGAGATGTTCATGAGATTTAAAAGCCCATTATATGCAGAATCTCTGTCCATTTGTTCGTATATCCTCTTAATTTTTTTCATCCTCCCTCACACGTAACTCATTTTGTAGGGCATCATCATCTATTAATATAGAAAGAAAAAGCAAAGTCTGTTTTGTTTTGGGGTATTTTCCCTTTTTTCAATCCAACACATAAGCCTTTCTTTTGGGTATGCTTCTGACCAATTATCACAAATATTGGTTGTGTATAAGACAAAACCTGAAAGTAATCCCTTTGGGAAACGACAATACTATAAGATCTAAAGATCAGGAAAAGAAGGGGAAAAAAAAGAAGATGATTTTAAGTGTTGAATGGAAGATAGGATTCATTTCATCCTCTCTCTCTCTCTCTCTCTCTCTAGTCGCCAGGAATGTACAGATAATGGGTTAGGTGTCTATTAAGTCTATATGACGATTTGACAATGACTTTTCGAGTATTTGGACAAATTTGAAACTGTTCAATTTTAAAATGCATTTACTTATCTTATTTTCTTGCATAAGAATTACTATTATTATTTAATCAATTTTGGTACCACTCGAATTTGTAAGAAAAAAAAAACTTAGTTCACTGATAGACTAAAGTTCAATTTCTTACCATAACTTCCATCTTTCTTTAGTAAAACAGTCGAATTTTAGCTAATAAGAAAGAATAATATCTATTTTGTTCTCCTATTTTTTTAACTTACATCTTTCTTTAAGTAAACTTATTTAATTTTTGGCATTGTCTTTTAAAACATTTGGGCCCTGTTTTATATTCATTTTGTCTTTTGTTTTTTATTTTTGAAAATTAAGTCTATTTCATGATTTACATCTTTTTTTTAAGTGTACAATGATTTAATTCTTAACCAAATTTCGAAATCAAAACAAGTTTTAAAAACTACTTTTTATCAAATTTGATTTAGTTTTTTAAATCAATGGTAAAATGTAGATAGCAAAGAAGAAATTGCTGGTAGAAGTAATGTCTATAGGTTTAATTTTTTTAAAACAAAATGATTACAAAATAAGATTTCAGTTTTAAAAAATAATTATTTTAGTCACAATATAAAATGGACAAAAATAAATATTTAGGTTGCATTTTAACCAGACTTTTGTACTTTGAAGAGAAAAACAAAAAATAAATTTTTTAGTATAACAATTGTGGATGAAGAATCAAACTTTTCGACTTTAGATATTTTACTCTATTTTTATTAATATTAGACGGATCAAAAAGTTGCAACTCGACCCTATATTAAAATTGTAATTACTATACAGTCATATATGAATTCATTAATTCCATTTTACCGATAAGATTTTAAAGAATTATAAATGATATGTTTACCGTTGAAAGAAATTAAAAACTGAACATTAGGCAGCCGTTCTATGTATGGCTTTGTAGGATGTGGGACTTAATATTTATAAGGCCCAATGGGCCTCTACTCTCACTCGTCCTCTATTCAATCTGAGATCAACAAATTCTAACCCTAAGATCCCGAACATTCATCGTGATGTCAATTTCAATATATTTTATTTTAGAGTAATTATAATTGGTAGCAATTTTAGAAATAAATAAAAAAATTATATGAAAAAACATACTTTCTGATCAAGGAATATCCTCGAGAGGATAACAAAAAGTCACCATAGCATAGATAAATTTGTAATAGTTTATCTTTAAAAAAAATGTTCTCTCTAGGGATTATAACAAAAAAGAGCTAAATTTACGACATTTCGAGCAAAAAGAATATCTTCGATGAAAACCACATTGTTAATACTTGATTCACTACTCGTCCTTTTATCTTCTTTGATGGCTTATTTTCATTAACTTAGTCCTCAGAGAACTACATATACATATATATATATATATATATATATATATATATATTAAACTTAGCTTGCAAATATACCCTTCTAACTTGTAAGAGGTGGCACCATCTGATAATTTAGTGAAATTATTGGGTGGCCATCTTATCATATCATTCACTTGTGACCCATATCATATCCTTCAAATGAAACGATTCCACATGCAAGAGGAGACAAATAGCCTTTATTTGGATAATGGAAAGTTGGCCAACTCTCACCCTTACTTTTAATCCACTTTTTTCTAATTGAATGTATAAATTTTAGGTATGAGAAAATGAGATGGAAGTTTCCATTTTCCTTTATATCAACATTTCAATAGCCTTTTTCAGATCATAAACTCCTCAATATAATTGGTGTTTAATTTAAATTTGTGCCTTAATTACTTTATTTATTTTATATTTGAATGTGTGTGTCACGTTAGTTGTTAGGATCATAGTTGGATTTAAAAAATAAATAAATAAATAAATAAATAAATAAATAAATTGACTTGGAAAAGAAGAGACTTAAGAGTGCATACAACACGAGTAATTACCAAAGGGATTCTCATTAAAGATGGATTTAAATTATGGTGTGTGTAATGTAAACCCATTCTCTTTCCTTTATTAGTTTAAAATTTTATCAAATTTTTTTATTCCATGTACTTATAATCTACTACTTAATGGGGAGATTATTTAAATATTAAAACTTTAAAATATAAAGGGAGAGTGAAATTATGACTCTAACAATAAAAAGGCAAATTTATATTAATTATATTTGAGATAATTCTGGATCGTAATCTATCTCATTATCCATAGATTTTCTTTTAGTCTCATATTTCATATTCAAATAAAAGCTTAGACATAGGGTTGGTATGTAACCTTAAACATAAAGGTGCATCATAAGACATAAACATTGGATGAAACCATGTAAGATTTAGCTAGCCGTAGAAACTCGAATGCATAAAATATGCAGATTGAAATTCACACTACAACAACAACTGGCCATCAAAAAGTGAAAATGGATGTGTAATATTGGTGTTTTTTGTTTTTGTTTTTGTTTTTTTTTATAAAAAAAAAATGGATGTTTAATATCGGTTACATCTAGGTTTAAAACCGACATTAAAGACCAGATGTAGTGTCGATTTAAAACTGTTAAACATCCACTTTTTAAAGTAAAGTATTAGGGTTAGAAGGAAAACGAATTTAATCTCTTTCTCCCTCACACGTACAAACCTTACTTTACAACTCAACCTTCTTCTTCTTCGCTCTTAACTCTAACCCTTCAGAACTCTATCTTTACGTAGTTTGAAACTAATTAGGAGTCCTCAAATTTTGCTCATTTTTTAAAAATACTTAGGAGCAACAAATTTGAATTTTGTAGCTATCTCGAGATTTATGTTCAATCACAAAATTTAAATTTTGTAAAATATCTTTGAAAGCTTTTGTTACCGTTAATTAGAAAATTTTGAGTTGATGATATTTTAATTTGAGTTTTTCATTTTTCATTTTTCATTTTTGCTAAAAACTTGAGAAAATTTGTCATAAGTCTTTGCTTCAAAAATTATATGATAAAACTGATGATGCGACTTCACAATATTTAATGCTTGGAAGGAAAAAATGATTGAGGTTTTAAAGTCTTGTATTTATTGTAGGTAACGGTTTTGTTTATCATCTTTGTAAATTGAACGTATTTTGTGGAGTGACAAAGACATTACTTTTGTTTAAATGATTTGGTTAATTGCTATGTTTGTAGAAAGTTGAGTTGTGGTGTATAGAAATATCATGTTATTTTTATCACATTGCATGGAAATATTAAAGTTAAGTTGTGGTTTTTAACTTTTCGCCAACATTTAAAATGGATTGGACATTTTAAAAAAAGCGGCATAAAAAATATTCACACAATTATTGAAAAAGTTGGATAAAAACTAACATAAAAAATGGTGGACAATGTCAATTTTCAACTAACATTAAAGTGTACTAGAATGGAATATGATTAGAACAGTTAAGAAACAACATTGAATATGATTAGAATGGAATTTCTATAATCTATAATGTCTGACATTAAAGATAACCGACATTATTAATCTTCACCATCTTCGATTTCGATTGTAAACCAACATTAAACATATAAAATATGATATTTAAACCGACATAAAAGACAAGTTTTGTACTAGTATCGAATGCATGTAAATCCCCGTTGTCATGTAAATGCCTGTTGTCATCTATTTTATTTACTTTATTATTCAACATATCAACCAAAATCAAACTTATTTCCACCTGTTACCACGGGTTTGCCTTGTTAGTATTGTCATAAAACAAATTAAATGAGATCTAATCTCTTGGGATAAGAAACTTGGAATACTCTCAACTTTTATTACTATTTGACAGTTTATATGCTTGTACTACACCACTTTAAATTACATTTTCTTCATCCACACATGATTGGTTGATCAATCTACTGCATTTTGATGCCCTAGGTTATACAAGAAGTTAGCTAATTAATTCAGTGAAACGTAAAAAAAGGGGTTACGGTGTATCTCTCTTTTGGAGACTACTTACTCATTCTTTTTAGGTGGTCAAATGTGACTATTTATAAGCATGTCTTCTTACACATATCCACTATTACCTGTTAGCAATAGTGTCACGAACGTCTTTGGCACTCGAGGTTGTTGGGTGTCGTCCAAATCAAACCTGGGTTATTTTTTATCAATATATATTCACCGATTCGACTAGTCAACCCAAACTCCAAAACTTCAATATTTTCCTTTTAAGATGTGTGTTACCTTATGCCTATTCTCACTATTATGTGTACTAGATGCCTATAATCTTTGGACCTTATTTTAAACAACCCCAACTTTGAAAAATATTTCTATGGGTTATTTTTAAAAAGAGGTAATTATAATGAGTAGCAAAATTATGGATAATAATAAAGTGTATAACAAACATTTTAAAAAATTGTAAATATAACAAAGTCTATCTAAAATAATTAAATTTTTATTATATTTACAATTTTTTTAAAAGATTATTATATATGTTAATACTTTAAATCTAATTGCTTTGTAACTATCTGTTTTTTAAGAGTGTGGTGCATACTCAAAATTATTCCCACGGTTCGAATTTAGCATCGACGGGCCGAGTGAGGTCCCACGTGCCATATCCATTTCACTATCATTTTTCAAAAAAATATTTTTGTTTTGAAATTTCCATTTTGAAGAATCCACCAATAGATGCATTCACAACTCAAAAGCTAACTTTTATTAGACTCAATATATATGCTTTATTCATGTGCTTCTTTATGCACCACCTTTTACTATTTATAACTTTTCATTTAGTCTCGTGTTGTTTAACAATTTCTTTTTATTTGTTAAATCAACGATAATTAGTACCGGAAATCAATGTTAAATGGAAGAAAAAACGATGCAACATAAATTTCAATAGAGCATCTCATATTCTGATATCATGTTAAATCCTCGGTTAATCTAATTATATCAACACTTCAATATTTTCAATAACAAGAAGTCTTCAATAGACCCCGGCCTTTAACACCTACAAACATATTTTTTCTTTTTGTAAAAAAAATAGTTGCTTAAAAGTTATAATTAAAAATATATGAAAAGGAAAGAATCATTCATTTTAAAGTTTTTAAAGAATTTACAGTTAGAGTGACTAAAACATGTATTAAGTCATTTTATTATTATATAGAAGAATTTAATTATAGTAATTTAGCTGTTTTTTTATCTCATCTATTATTCCAACCTTGTTTTAGAAACAATAATAATGCCATCATATTTAGGTTAAGTTGATGAATAATAAGGTTTCATATAAAAAAGAAGAGGAAAGAAATATTTTGGTCCTTTATGTACCAAAATTTTACAACTTTACCTTAATATTTAAGTTTTATTTCAATATTTCAATATAGTCTCTAGGTTTAAAGTTGTGCACTAATTTTCTATCTCAATTTTTCTTTAAATACTCCCTTTCGGTCATTAACGTTAATGCCTATTAATTAATATAAAATAATTAAATAAAACTTTGAAATTTTAAATTTAATTCTAGCGATGATAAAAACAAATAGAGTTAAACTTAAGTAACTATTCTTTTAATTCTTTTAAATTAATTAATAAACATTAACACCGTTGAGTGAAAAATATAAGATATTAGTCTAGTTGGAACATAGCAACAAAATCTTCAAACAGACAACTAACGATCATTTGTTTCTTTGGAAAGACATCGTTGCCCTAATTGGATGTTCCAAACCCAATCTCTTTTTGTAATTACGATACTTCAATCCCTCTATCTTTCTCAACTTGAAAGCTATTTTTCTAGCTCTAAAATTTCTTTGGTACATAACTTTTTCATTCTACAATGAAGCGACTCGATTGTATATTTCTTTTATGAAGAAAATCAAAGTTAAAATTTAAAATCAAATCAAAGAAAAATTTGAAATTTGAAACTAAAACACACAATAAATAAATGGACATATATTGTTGCAAGTTAATTTAACATATTTTGTAAGGATGAGTATAAGTTTGAGCCCACACGGCCACGTCTTTTTAAAGTGTTAAAAGAGTTATTAGAATTCTTTTATTCAACTGCGACAAAACCTAACCTCTTAGATCGGCTCTTTGACCACTTTTAATACAAAAAAACAATAATAGTTTTTAAATAATATATATATAAAAAAATATGTGGAGGATGAGAAAAAGGGAGAAATTATTGTATAGAAAAAGGGAAGAAATTAATTAAAGCAGATTGGAAGTGGGAATTGTAAACATTCAAATGATAACAAATCGTGAATAAGAAACAAACGTTTGAATTTAACCTAACAGCGATCGGTCGAAGCAGGAAATCACATAACGCGTTTTAAAACTTCGACCTTGTTTGAGATTGTTGTAACTTTCAAGATAAGAATGTTTTGAGAATCGAAAAGGGGTGACATAAAGTGAAAAATAATAGTGTTCACTAAATTTTAGGTTTAAATTTGAAAAAGCATATTATGGTGTTTGAAAAATCAATACTAAGTTTTTATAATTTAGCTATGATAATGATTAAAATAGACATGATATTTCTATTTATATTGATAAATGACTAAAATATATATAATTTCGTATAAATTATTTAATAAAAGTAACAAAAAATTAATTGTGAAATGGAATTAATTATCACCCTGCTTATTGTTATATTCTACAATTACAAAAGGTTTAAAATTTCATTTTGTTCAACTTAGGTCCCATATCTTAAAACTTATTTATTTGTTTTCCCCCTCCCTTTTTTGGCTTTTCAATTTTGGAAGGGTTAAATATATATATAACTTTGAAGAATGGTTATAGAATTGTAATTAAGTTAAAAAAGTGTTTTCTTGGACATCTTAATACTCATACTAATCGGTGTTTATGGTCGACCGACTTTATAACTCAACTCCACCAATTTTAATAGTTTACACTAATGACATTTTACATTCATCGAGAAACTTCATATTCTACTCAATCTCTTTTTTGCATGTTTATCGAAGAATTTCTATTAAAAAACTCAAATATTGAAAAACACAATTTTCTTAATTTCAGACTTCAAATCTAACCTGAGTGCCCTAAACACTCGTTAATATATTCTCTATTCTACCAATTAAGCCTTTTGAATTTGATTTTGAGAATGTCCTACAACTTTCACTTATATTTCTTATTTCGTTAAATTTTTTTATTTAGGTTTTGTATGATACTTATCTGGGTTTTTATTTTTTGTTTTTCTTTTCTTCAAAAATCACTTTCATCTATTAATTTCTATGTTGCCTATCAATTATTTTGAAAATTAAAACCAAAGTTTGGAAAACTAAAGAAAAGCGATTTAACAAACTTATTTATGCTTTTAGAAATTGACTTAGAATTCAAATATTTACTTTCGAGAAAACAATCCTAATTTTCAAAATTTATATGAAATTTCCTAATTTACTTTCCAACATTTTAAATAAATTAAGTATAAATTTATTTTTCTAACACAATTTCTCCAAAATTTCTAATTATTTTCCTTTTCTCACTCATCTTGCAACCATTATTCTCTTTTTCTTTTAATTTAAAATTGTTGCTTTTCTAATATTATTTCTTCCCATAACTTTAGCTTTTTCTCTTTAATTTTTTTTGTCATTCTCTATAACTTTAATTTCTTCTAATAACTTGTCTTTTCATCTCTCAAATTTTTCAAAAGTCATGTCTGTAGCTCTTTCGTTTGCAATTCGGTTGGGTCACATTTGTTTTCATCTCAAATTTAAAAAATAATTAAATTTGTTTTTGAAATATTCAAATTCAATTTTAATGACACAAAGTGGAAATGAAACCTTTATATACCCACATGTCTTTTTTATAATATTTTTTTATTAAAAAAATAAAAGAAATCCTCGAGTTTCTTCTAATTTCATCATTAGTCGTCTGTACAACTTTTGAAATAATAATAAATCTCTATAACAAAAACTACACCATCGTTATATTATTGAAATCAATGAGAAGATTTAGAAAGGGCACAAATAACCACAAGATCATAAAGCTATCGAAACTACTTTGAAACTACTTTTGAATTCGATAGCACACATTCACTTATTACAATTCACATGTTTTTTTTTCTATAATTTATTTATTTAAAAATTTTGTAAAATTTGAACTACAAGTCTCTCTGGTCACTAACGCATCCGTATGACCGGTCAGTTGTACTTGTTTGGGTCATATTTTTTTATTGAATAAAAGTAAAGTTGGATACCAACTCTTGAGCGTACATTTTATTTTATTTTATCTAAGAACTTCAAACTATACTATTACATTTTATTTTTGCATTTTTTGATGTTAAACTTTCAATCTATCAGTTTAGGAATGAAATGAAAAAATTGTAATCAAAACACAAACTTCTAATAATAGTATTAATTTACTAAAAAGATTTTTACACATTTCATCCAAACATGTTAGCGTAGCAAACATTCATCTAAATGACTAAAAGTTCTTTATTAATACAATTTATTTAACAATATTTGAGGTGATCAGAGAATTGAATTTCTGATTTAAAATTTAATAGACCAAGCACTATATCAGTTGAGCTGTGCTTATTTTGGGTACAAAAATCCTACTTAATTTTGCTTGTACCGTAATCACTTTCACTAATCTCCAGCTATTATACACGATTTACGTGGTAGCTTGAAGAGAATTTGATCAAATACATACACAAAAGACCAAAATAAAAGACGACACTTGAACAACAACAAAAAAAGAGTAGTACGTTGATGAAAAAAAAAACAAGGGTTTGAAGAGAATATAGTTCTTTTAAGTACAACAGCTGCAGTAATGAAGATCCAACCATCGATCTGCTAATTATGGTTGAGTTCGACCAGAGAGAATATAGTTAAACATGATTAAGTTGATCTTTAGTTTGGTGGTTGTCTTCCAGGTTGCTGAGTTTGCTTCCGTTGTTGGTTGTTGTCGTAACATCGTCACCAATGGCGGCTCCAACAAGATTATTAGATTGTAGAGAAGAAGAATGTTGTTTTTGTTTGTCAGAATCTGTGTCGGCGCTAATGATTACAATATTATCAGTACTATGTTGTGGCAGTTGCATCTCCTTTGCTGTTTCATGCTTCTTGTAGATTAAATACAATGTCATTTGAGCTATCCCAAACATAAATCCCGGGATATTTGGAAGCTGAGACCATATATAATCAAATTACGGATTAATTTCAATCATAACATTAATAATAATAATAATAATAATAACCCTAATTTTATCTCACCTCATATAATATTAGGGTCTTGAGTATATCCTTATTTGAAACAAAAATGGAATGTTTTAGATGTATTGGACACAACTCTTGAAAGTTTTAGTGGATTGTAATTGTTGTAGTCGTTGTACTTTTAGATTTGATTCATCTTGGTTCTAGTATTTTTAAGTATGGTTTATTTTAGTCTCTATACTTTTGAAATTTTCTTTTTATCTTCGTACTTAAAAAATTGACTGTTTTAAACATTTTGAAAGTATAAAACTAAAATGAGATAAAGTTAAAAATCTAAAAATTCAAATAAACGCTTACAGATCATAAAGATCAAAATAAACCAAAATCAAAATTAAGATATTAATAGCCAAAGCAGTATTTAAACCTTAAAAAAATGGTGTAAAATTGAGAGAGGGGATTGAAAGAATACCGCAATATAGATGTCTTTGAGAAATACACCGTAAAGAAGCCATGAGGTTGCACTAAGTGTGAGGAAAAACGACAAATAAAAGGGCATGAACTCCACGCTCTTTGTGCGAATCACCAATCTCTTTTATAAAGCAAAACACACATCAATAAAAATAATAATAATAAATAAATAAAACAACAATTTACATAAAGATTTTTTTAAAAAAAAAAAAAAAAAAAGAGAGAGAGAATATATAATTGAGAAATGATTGAAGATATGTATGTAATAATGAAATGGGATAATAATAAACTTACGATGATGGTAAGTGGAGCAGCAAAAACAGAGATAGAAAAGGCCACACAAATCCATCCAACAACCTTCACTCTATTGGATCCATGAACTAAGAAGTGAGTAACAAGCAGAATCATGCAAAACCCTCCAAAATTCAATAGAAGAACAAATCTCAACGTTGAAACCTGTCCATTATTTGTTCATCAAATTAATTAATAAAAAATGAAATTAGTTGGAGATAATTAACTAATGATATAATTAATTAATTGATTAAGTACCCGAATTTGTTTAGGAGCAAAAACAATGAAGATGGCAATGTAAATAGTCTCAATGAGACAACCAACTGAATTGATAGTAATAAGAAGGGTTTCATTAGGATTGAATGAGGCATAATATAACCACAACATTGCACTAAAAAGTGCTACCACATAAGGAATTGATTGAAACCCTTCTGTTGATTTCTTCTTATATATTCTCATAAATGTTGGCCTGCCATAAAAAATAAAAACATAAAAACCTTTTAATTAATTACATCAATATATATATATATAAGTAGAATATGAATGAATTAAATCATATATACTTACACAGGAGCCAAGAACACGATGAAGGAGATAATATTACCTAATTTAAAAAAAAAAAATCACCAACCCACAAGAGTAATTAAGTTTATATATTATGATTGGAAATTAATAATATTGAATGAATAAAGGGTTTTGGTTTATGGTTATATATATATATATATATGAAGAAAAAGAAGGTGTATACCTAGAAGGCCAAATGTAAAAGCAGCAGGGTTATGGGTATTGAAGGACAAAGCCATGTTGTGAAGAAGGAAGTAAAGAGAGAGTGTAAGGAAGAGACTCTCTGTTGAAACCAAAATATTATTTATTTATTTTATTTTATATTTGGATGTAATAACAAATGTAAGAGGGGTGTCCCATATATATATAATAAAACCCAGTGGATTGGGATTTTGTTACTGTTGTCCCTATCAAATTAAATATATAAAAAAGAATAATGACAATGTCCGCCCATCATTATTGTTTGTTAGAGAAGTGGCCTTGAGCCAAAAATGAATCACATGTTTGAATCGTAAGATCAAATTAGGTAGAATTTACGTTCACATATTAAGTTAAATTCATTCGTCAATCGAGAATCTAACATAGTATCAACCAATGCACTACGTAAGTTGTCATGTAATGTTATTTATTCTCTGATTAAGATACAAAAAGTATTCCTTCATAATTAAAATTAGTAGTATAATGCACACCGTAGTAGCAGTAACTTTTTTCCATATCCTTTTTGCTTTAGTTTCTGTACCGTGTGAGAGAATGTCAATGAGAGAAGAAAAGAACCCCAAGAGGACACCAGTACAACAAAATTCTTAACAATCTTCCATTATAAAAAAAAAAAAGAAAGTTGATTCACGAAACTGATTCTTAGGTTGTTTCTATTTTCAATATAGTTCGTTTCCAATTAAGATTCGAAATGTTCGATGTTGATGAAGATATTGAAAAAATATCGATAAAATATTGATTCACCACTCATGTGATCAATATTGAACTCATGGAATTGTGTATCAATAGAAATATCAACATATCAACGAAAATTTAACTTTATATGATTCTAATCGCAACACAATTAAGAAATGCTTTAAAAATGTTGTTTACTATTTAACAAATTGTGTTATACACAACTTAGTCGATTCATCAAGTATTTTGTCTTATTTTACAAAATAGTAGAGAAGATAGAAGTAAGTGAAAATTAACCTAGATATTTCAATTAGGTTAAATAGTCACGTGTGTCAATCTCAACCCTATAATTTATAAAATGTACCACAAATATAAAATTGTATTGATATACTATATACCTACTATTTCTTCTTCCTATTTAAAGGAAATGTTATTAGCGTTTCATCAGTTATTTTTAACTAGAAACTAGCAGGATGCTGCAATTTTTTAGATAAATCTTATTCTAAAATTATAAAATTGAAAACTAAATATTAATTAAAAATTATATCTGATAATCTAAAATTTAGTAGGATGCTGCAGATGTGAAATTAACATATGTTTTTATGAGTGATTCTAACAAATTAAATTTAAATCGAACGGTTAAGATTGTGTCAAAATCTCTTTTTTTTTAGAAAGGTAACCCTGAGGTCAAACATATTACTATATTGTGTAGGAATTGCTCCAATCACAAGCAAGTTGTTCCTTAGAGAAAGAGGGTGTGGAAGGGATATGGTTCTTGTTATATACTGATTATTAAATAAAAATAATAATAAAAGCATATGGTTCTTTTTTCCTTTTTTATTCTCTCCAAGAGTAATCATCATTGTATTTTCTTAATAAAATTCCTTTAATTATATCTAATCCTACCTTTTTGTTGGTAATATGAAATATGTGTATTAATTAAACTTTGCAAATATATCCTTTGAACTTGTAGGTTTTTGGGCGGCCCATGAATTATTGTTGTTGGGGGTGGCCATCTTGTCATTCACCTGTGAACCATAGCCTATAAATAAATGAAAGTGATTCGACATGCATGCAAGAAGGGACCAAAAGCCTTTATTTGTGGGCTAGTCCATTCCTATTTCATGCACTTATCCCAATAACACATATTGGATATATTATATATATCTCAAATAAAGTTTCTAAGTGAAACATAATTAGGATTAGGACCTTGGAATTAGGTTATGATCATAATCTTTAATTTTTATAAAGAACATCCAAAGTTTTTCAAAGCAGATATTGACACCGTCATCCGGAAAAGAACCAAAACAAAAAGGAAGACGTTGGTTGAATATATAGCCATGTATTTATATAATCAAAACAAACAAAAATATTAATTGCAAACCACACCGTGAGGTAAACAAATACAATTATCTCTCCCATTTTTTTTCTTTTTCTTTTATTATTATAAGAGTGATTGCAAAAATTACCAAAAATTATCAATCTTGAGATGGTCAAAATAATGTTATTTATGAATTATAAGTAGTTGGCATGTCAACATTAGAATATGATGTTTCTGCCCCTTAAACAAGATTCGCTTTTGATCTTCTCCATTTTTCTTCTCTTATTCCCACCTTTTTCATATTCTTTTCTTCCACTCTAAACCTAAATAATGTAAAATGGGTTACTCATGGCCTATTAGATACAAGAACACATAATTGAATGTTTAGAGACCTTAACTATCTAGAGGTCACAAACTAAACCTAAAAGTTTAAAGGTTATGTGTAATTTAACCTTAGTATTGAGCTTTTGTATTTATGACCTAAATTTCATATGGTGAATATTGTTTGTCCCATATTTTTAAAATGATGAAAGATGACACTCTGCGATTGTCAGAGTGTACTAACATCGTATTAGTTATCTAGATTGCCCATCAAACACATCATTAATGAGGGTTCAAAGCAGCGAGCACGAGTAAGAAAGTGAGGAGGAGCGCAAATGCGAGGAAGTGAAAAGAAGGAGGGGAAATGATGGATGAAGAGCCCTAGAACGTAAGAGGAAGGGACAAGGAGCGTAAGCGCGAGCTCAAAGGAGAAAAAACCCTAACATTTGAGAGAACTATTGTATGAATGACTTTAATTACCCCTCACTAAAATCGTGAGACGCAATATAAATAATTAGCATGTCGTTAGTGTTATGACAATACCAAAGAATTATATTCATATATTTCAAAAAAATTGGGTAAACGATATTATGGAGCAAAATTATGGTCATACTTACCAAAAAAAAACATGAATATTAATAAATTTAAAGTTGTATTTATACATAAACTTATGTCTCCTCTAACATAAATCTAAAAATCCATCATTCTTAAGACTAAGAATCCAAAGAGAAATAGACTTAAGAGTGTGTGGACCATACACGTGGAGTTAACAATTGGATCCTCCTTAAAGATGACTTAGAATTATGTCCGCTATCTTAGCGGCATCTCTTCACTTATGGTTGGTTACACAAAATTATCATAACATATCTTCTTTTTAATGTTGTCTTTTTATTTTTCTTAGAATCTAGCGTTTTCTTATGATATTTCTTCATTTTAATTTAATCATACAATTATTTTTAATAAATTATTTTGAAACACCACAAGAAATTCGATATCTAATGGCAAATTTTCAACCACGTGAGATTGTATCGTCACTAAAGTTTAAGTATTAGTAACATTTAAAGGGAGTGTCACAACAAGAATAATAAAGTTTAATACATAAAGCGAGTTAGGATGAATCATATGATTAATATTGAATGAGATTTAATTAAGATGTCATGTTGGAAAATTATTGTGTTTATTATTATTTAGCAAAAAAAATTGTGGTTGGAATTAGGGGGTTGTGCCCTTTAATTGTGTGGTGCTTAAAATTATTCCCACTGTTCCAATTTAGGGTTAGTGCCGACGGCCATTGATGAGGTCCCACTGCCCACAAATATATTCAATCCTAATTTATTATTTTAGATTTTGTTTTTCGTCTGAATTCTACATTGTTAAAGAATTATTTGGAGAATACATTAATGAAAAATCTAGGTGGACTTTAGCTAAAACTTAAATTTAGTCAATTATATTTTATTTTTAATTTATACAAATTTTATTAAGTGAATATTACAACAAGGCTGATGAGCTTATGGGACATGATATTTGTCACCATTGTAATAATATTAGGGTTTGATTTGGTACTATATCCATTTATTTTATGTTTTTTTATTTTTGAAAATTTATTTTTTAAAAAGCAAGTGTGTTTGGTAAGTCATTCACTTTTTGTTCTTTAAATAAGAAACTTGATGTTAAAAATATGAAGGAAAATTAAAAATGAAAAAAATAACTTTTTCAAAAAAAAAAATACATTTTTTTAAAAAACAAAAACAAAATTAATTGTCAAATATATATGGTTTTTGTTTATAATAAACAAAAATTAAAAAAAAACAAAAAATTGAAATGGCTATCAAACGGGACCTAAGCTTTAAAAAATACATTTTGTTTTTCAAAAACAGAAAACAAAATCAGTTATCAAACATATATGGTCTTTTTTTAATAAACAAAATTTTAAAAACATGATTTAAATTAAAAAAACAAATACAAACAATGAAATGGTTACCAAACAAAGTTTTAATTGTGTCCTTGAAGTTTTTGTTAACTTGATCATAAGTACAGTGTTATCCCAATTAAGGAAATAATATAATTGTAGTTTTTTTAACAAAAAAAAATAAAATATAATAGTTGTGTTATATAAATTAAAGTATCCGCTCTTTACGTGAAAAAAAATATGCATGTTAGCCACCTTTGTAGTAATCTCATCGAATAATTTTTAAGTAGTTACAACTAAGAAGATGATTTTGGGCATGAAAGAAGAAGAAGTGTACATTTGGAAATGATGACTACTTTTAGGGAAAGAGATATAAATCTAACTTTGATTTTCACATAATTTCATATTGATACTTGGTTTCAAAACTCTTAAAATTGATTTTCAAATATCTAAGAGTTATTATAAATTATTTCGTTTAGTTTTACAAAATTACGAAGAAAAAAGACAAAATTAGTATTTAAATGAATGAATAAAATGAGAACCATCATTGTTGCACTGGAAGTATGATGAGGATGGCCACGAATATGTCAACTCTAGTTGAGATATATCGGTGCAACTCCTGATTCCATCGCCTCTAATATTTTCTTTAAGAAAATGAAACAGATGCAAATTTTTGGACTGATTCTCAGTCAATCATCCTAGCAAAAATCACCTCATTCTTAAAAAAAAATATATTTTGAAAATGACAAAAATAATTTTAACCGTGTCAAAAGGAACGAAGAATATGAGGAGGGGCATGAAAGTTAAGTGAAGTGTACGTAAGAGCCTAGTAGCCAAACAATTTTCTTTTTAAAACCAAAAAGCAAATTCATCGTACCAAATCAAAACGAAATTAATCTTTTTGTGAGTGTGTCTCTCTCCTAAAACAGAGCCAAATAATATTATTGCTTCAACAAAAAACACCATAGTGCTCAACAAAAGAGATTGGTCAGTGTGACATCAATGGATATAAAGAACCCCTTTTTTTTTTTTTTTTAATCTTTGCATTATCGGATTACATATCAATTTAAATTATTGTTCCATTCAAGATGTGATCAAACTACTCTAATTGCTACGGATTATAAGCTGATTTGGTTCACTTTTTTTGGATTCTATACCAATCCCCTTATTTATCTATCTAATTTCTATAATCTTTCTGTTTCTTAAATCTTTTCTTGTTTTTGGCTAAAATTTAAAATTATTTAATATCCTTTTGTTTCTTGTCATTTGATTCAAACCCATCTAGCTGTTTCCAACCTAAACATACCTCCAATATAATATGATAAAGTATCACCCTCAATTTCATCAAAATATCTCTTTATCTATTTTCTATTTAATCTCTTTTTGTTTTCGTCTCTGTATCTACAAATTCTTTAGTCAAAGTCAAGAATCGAAGTGAAATCAGGTTTAATCTACGGTACAACAAACGTGTTATATAAGATTTTGTGACTTTTTTTCCTTTTTAAAAAACATTAAACTCTGTTATGAAAATGAGTTGCTTGGGTACGCACTTATTCACAAAAGTTTGAACTTTTATGTATGTTTACCAATAATTTAGGTAGCCTAAATTTTGTTTTCTCACTCTAATATTTAATCATTTATACAAAAGCAATTTAAAAAGTGGAGGGTAGGCAAGCTTTTGAATTGTTCTGACGGCGGATTCATATGGTGTCTATTTATTTATTAATTAATTAGGTGTTCAAAAGCTAAAGTACCATTATAAATATGCTTATGTACTCAAAATTATATAGTATATATAATATATACCTCAACTTAATAATCTTAGTGCTGCAATAATTAACATTTACATATATTCTTTGGATCAAATTTCTGAATTCATACAACAGTACGTTTCGCTAAAAACATAATAATACATACTATATATAGAGAGAAAAGTTTTCACAAATAAAAAAAATGTCAAATTACTTACAAAAATAGAAAAAAAAAACATTGATAGCATGTCTATCAACATCTATCAGTGATATACTTATATCAATTTCTATCATTGATAGACTTCCATTAGCTTCTATCAATGATAGACTTTTGTCAATTTCTATCACTGATAGACTTCTATCGGTGTCTAATAATAATAGACTTGATTTAGTTTCTATCAATGTTTATCTAGATGGTAAGACATGTATAAAAATTTTATTATAACTTATAAATAGTTTGATCCATTTTTCTATATTTTAAAAGCTTCGGTATATATAACCTCGTATTTTAAATATTCAAAATCATCTAAACTAACCCTTTTTTTTTCATCATTAATCTTCTCTACCACACCATAACGCTATCCCACCCACTTTAATTAGAATAAAATTGTGAAGGTGTTAAAGGGTATATTTTAGTTTAACTTTTCAGACGGCTTAAATTTGAAAATAAATCATTTTGAAAAAAATTGGAATGTTAAACCACTAAAAAGATAGATTTTGAAATAATTTCAAATTTTATTTTAAACAGTTTTATCAAAAGAATTCAACAAAATGACTTATTTGAAAAATATTTTTTTTTCTTCGATCAATTCAAACATTCCACAAGAAAGATGACATTTCTATTGATATTTTCATACTTTTATAGGTTCGACATGAGGAATGAATTAACATTTTCGATAAATCGTAAAAAGAACCATGAAAGGTAAACAATAGACAATAAAATGTCGCTAACTTATAAATATTGTGAAATGTATCATTGTCCTATATTCTAAAGATTTTATTGAGGCTCAAACGTTGTTATATAAATACATAAATACTTATTTAAAAGTGGAAATGTTTATTTCATAATTTAAATATTTTCTTCTGATAACAAATTCCTTAATAAAATTCCTTTAAGAAAATCACTTATTAAATTCACGGAATTCAAAAAAGTAAATCGTAAGCAAAGTGCAATGAAATATAGACTTTATCGATAAACTTTACTATAAAAGTGTAATCAGTACGCATTATAACTAAATAAAATTAAGAAAAACTACAACATCTAGAACCATAGGCCTTGTACCTTTATCCATCAAAACACGATTGATTAAAATAATTATTAATTACATGAGAGCCAAAAAAAAAACTATACCTTAATTATGCACGTACCATAATCACTAATCTCTAGCTATTATAACATTATTACATGGTAGCTTAGAGAAAAGTTGGGCAAGTACATAAACCAAAATACCAAAATTAAAGCATTACAAAACGTACAAACATGAACAAAACAAAGAGATTTGATTAGAAGAGAACGTAAAGTTAAACATGATTAAGGTCTGTAATTTGGTGGTTGAGTTCCAAGACTTTGTGATTATGTTTGTCGCTCGCCAACTCCAAGTCGTTGTTGTCGTTGTCGTTGTTGCGGTCGAGTTCGATTGCTTCGTTATTGGTTGTTATTATTACCTCAATTGCTTCAACACAAGAATCTTGTTTTTGTTTTATTACAATATCCATTGTTGTTTGTTCTGGTAGCTTCATTTCCTTTGCTATGGCTATCTCATACTTCTTGTAAATCAGATATAGGATCATTTGTGCTACTCCAAATACAAATCCCAATACATTTGGAAGCTGGAACCATAGTCAAAATTATGGATTTCAATCAAATTTTGTATATTTTTTTAAAATGATAAAATGTAATATATTTTAGTATTTATAGTTTAAGTAATTAATACCGCAACATAGATGTCTTTGAGAAATACGCCGTAAAGAAGCCATGTAATTGCGCTAAGGGTGAGGAAAAACGATAACGAAAAGGGCATGAACTCCACGCTCTTTGTGCGAATCACCAATCTCTGTTATAAAGCAAAAACACATCAATCAAAATATAAACAAAACAATAATTAACATAAAGTTATTCTTTTAAAAAGGGATAATATGATAAAAAAAAAAAAGAATAATATAAGAGAAAACAAAGTTTAAGTGCCTAGGGTGCATCTAACTATTGTACTAAACTTAAATTTAATACTAACCATGATCGCAAGTGGAGCAGCAAAGACGCAGACGGAAAAGGCGACACAAATCCATCCAACAACCTTCGCTTGATTAGAGCCATGAACTAAGAAGTGAGTAACAAGTAGAATCATGCAAAACCCTCCAAAGTTCAATAGAAGAACAAATCTCAACGTTGAAACCTGTCCAATATATACATTTACATTCTTAATCAAATTAGTTAATGAAAAATAAAAATAAAAATAAAATGAAATTAATTAGAGATAATGAAATAATTAAGTACCCGAATTTGTTTAGGAGCAAAAACAATGAAGATGGCAATGTAAAGAGTCTCAATGAGACAGCCAACAGAATTGATAGTAATGAGAAGGGTTTCATTAGGATTGAATGAAGCATAATATAACCACAACATTGCACTAAAAAGTGCCACCACATATGGAACTGATTGAAACCCTTCTGTTGATTTCTTCTTACATATTCTCATAAATGTTGGTCTGTCATAAAAAACAAAGCACATTAAAAGATATACATATATAAGTAGAATATGAATGAATTAAATGAAATATACTTACACAGGAGCCAAGAACACAATGAAGGAGATAATGTTACCTAAAAATAATAATCAATTAGAAAATTATAATATATATATATATATATGGAAAAATATGAAGAATATACATAAAAAAAAAAGAGGTACCAAGAAGACCAAATGCAAAAACTCCAGGGTGATGAGTATCGAATAAAGCCATCACTTTCTGAATCTGTGGTGTTTGAGAGATTATATTGTATGATTGGAATGAAAGAGAAAGGTTTTTTGAGAGGGGACCGTCGTAAAAAGGGTCTAAACCTTATTATTATTATTATTATTTTAATTTCTTTTTTGGTTTGTAATAACAAATGTCAGAAGCTACCTTATTTATAAGCCTCAATCATTTCTCACTGTTCCCATCAAATCATATTATAAAAATTGAATCCCAATAATTAATATGGGATCAATGAAGCTTCTTAATATTATTAATATTTATTATATATATTAAGCCAAAAGTGAATGCCACGTATGAATATTATGTGAATTGAGGAGAATTACGTACGTTACATAACCAACACAACACAACACAACACAACTCAGCCTCCTTTGCCCGCCTGCTCTTCACGTGACTTACTTCTTTTCCATTTCCTTTTTTGCTTATTTTCTGCCCTTTTTCTTTTATTTTCCTTTTTTTTTTATTTTCCCAAAAATACTTAGTGCATGCATCTATTTTCTTCTATCCAATTATTAAACCGTAAATTATCACTTCTAAGTTTCAAAACCTTACCCAGTTAGTTAAGTTTTGAATTTAATTTTACTTTATTTCTTAAATTTTAAAACGGTTAAATTTTGGTTTTTTTTTAATTTCGTCTTTAAATTTTTAAATATATTGTAATTTTAGCCTCAATTTGTTATTAAATGTTCACTTTCAGTAATTTGACGTAATTATCATTTGAAATTTTAAATTACATTTTAATAAAGATGATTAAAAATAAGCATTTTGAAATATAGCATTTAAACTATTTATAAATATACCAAAATCTATCAAATTCTCTAGAACATATTTAAGTTTTTTTTCTATATATAAAAAAAAATTGTTATTTATAACAATTCTACGATTAAAAATAGAAAATTATAATCAATTATAATTATTTTAAATTAATTAACAGACATGAATATTAAAGGTGGAAAATTAATATTTAGTGAAAATTTGAGGTTGAAAGTGTAAATTTTGAAACCTAAAGATCAAATTGAAACAAAACTTAAATCTCAAAGGTAATTAATTTGGAATGTGAAACCTAGGGACTAAATTAAAACCAACCTCGAAACATTGACTAAATCTATAAAAACATGTTAAAACTTATCGATCAAGTAAAAACTAGACCCAAAATCTAAAAACCAAAACGATACTTTACCCTGACACTTTGTTTACCGTTACAATTGTGTTTTTGAGAGGCCAGATAGAAAAAAAGATAGGGTGTAAATCTCATTAGAGAGTTGTTTTATTTTACCCATTAATGAATGATTAAACCTACAAATGCCTTCTAATATTTTAGATAATCGAATGAGTATATAACTCAACAATAATTGATATGACCTTTCATCTAAGAGGTTAGGTGTTTGATCCCATTCTCACAAATATAATTATCTTAAAAAAACATTTAAAATAATTTTCAATATTAATTCCACATCATTACTTTTTTTATAGAATAATAATAATAATTTTATCCTAAAGTTCTAAAAACTTGATAATTGTTTTTTTTTCTTTTGATGATGAAATGGTGAAATTTCCGTATTAAACTGACTTAGATTATTTCACTTATCAAGTAACACGAAAGCGTGTTATCACGTTTCGAATCGATTAAATGAACAATAGAATATGATTTATCAATTTTTCATTGGCAAAGTGTAACAATTTTTGCATGAGACATAGTTGAGAATTTTGATTTAAAATATTGAGGACCAAATTGATAATTATCTAAAACATATAAGTAATGATTGAGTAAATGATTTATATTTAATTAATTGCACCTAAAATTATTCTTTCTTCTTCTTTTATAATAAACCTTCCCCAATTACAAACCCCTTGTAATAGAAAGTTTGAATCCTTTACAATTACATCCTTCTTAAATAAACCCATAAATCTAATTAAATTTTAAAATTCGAAACATTACTAATAATGGAATTTAATTAATAATGGTCATGATTATTAAATAGCGTAAGCGTGTACGGTGGTGTCTAATTAAATGAAATATGGAATGAGAATTTAATAAATTTGCTATTGAATTAATTTATTTATTATTTATTTTTTTTTTGGGGGGGGGGGGGGGGGGGGGGGTTGTTTTTAGATCTTTTTTTTTCCCACCAAATCAAAAGGGAGAAGGTAATTCCTCCTCTTTAAAACGTTT
>JBBPDJ010000004.1:12493229-12512010 GCA_037974625.1 Cucumis cinereus | reverse complement strand
CCCCCCCCCCCCCCCCCCCCCCCCCCCCCCCCCCCCCCCCCCCCCCCCCCCCCCCTCTCCCGCCACTAAATACTTTCGTTTACCAACAAATCAAAAGGAAGCAGGTAATTCATCATCTTTAAAACGTTTTGCAACTTTATTTTTACATGTTAACCTAAGACATCTGTAATATAATTAATATTAATCAATAAATTTTTTTTTTAAGCTCTAATTAGCACTATTGATTTGAAAATGATTTAATTCTTTAATTCTTTATCATTTTTAATTTTGTTATTGCGTTCTATCTAGGCCTAGCTTTTTGACCTTCCATACGTGAAGAAGGGGACCCAATACTTTATGTCCAAGTGGCACCATATTCATCCAAAAACAATATAATTAAATAATTATTTTCCACTCAAAGTTTTTGTTATAATATTTATATATGGAAAAAAATTATAAATATCTCTAAAAAAAATAAACTCCATATAATTGGAAAATGGAAATAAAAATAATAATAATAATAATAATAATGCAAAAGTGACAAAAATAAAATGAAGTGGGGTTTTTGGTGGGGAGTTTGGATTTTTAGGGATAGGGTGAGGTGGGGAAAAAAATAAATATAAATTTATAGAAACCCAGAGGATAAGATTTGTCAAGTAGTAGTTTTATTTTATTATTTTATTTTTTTCCTTCTTTGGCTAATGATAAGATTAGCATAATATATATGGCCATATGATATCTTCCATGATTAGTGGAATTCTTAAATATATCTTAATCAAATTAACCAATTTGGGGTTGATTACAAATTTTGAATGAGAAAGTGTTTACTCATTCAAATTCGATATTATACCAAATAAGTTTTTGAATTTTAGAAACGTTAACATGTTATATACCATGAAAAAGTAAAAGTTTATAGAATCTTTTTAAACGGATTAATGAGTTTTGAGAGACTACCGAACTCTTATTTTGGTCTATTTTGTATATATTGAAGCATAAATATAAATTAGTGACTTCAAAAGCTCGAAGGCTTCTTAGTTTAATCTCAATTTCAATTGTTGCGTTCTTTGTATATGAAAAATTTTAAGAACACTATGCACTAGAAGAATTTTTTTTTTATGCTGATTCTCTCCATGATTCTTCGTCCTAGAATTGCCTCTTCTGTGAAAAAGTTCGATCTGTTAATTGTAAAAATAGAAGACTTTTGATTTTTAACGTTATCATTATACGTATTGTATCATAGAACATTCGGTTTGAAAGAAATAATCAATTAATAAGATTCGTGGCCACATACAATTTTAGGGTGAAAGTGTTTTTTTGCAACTTTTCGATCTACTTTCTACTTTATTTGCCAATTTTAGCTCTTTTCCTATCGTCTTAAATTTACGTACTTTCTTGTAAGCTCTATTGTACATAATTCTCTCATACATTTGTAAAATATCTAAGAAAAAACTTAAACTTATGATATTTAATTTCATTAATTATAATAATAAAGCAAATAGTGGTGAAAGATATTTTTGATTGAATCAATGGTGAGGGATTTTGTTGAGAATTATTTTAAAAAATAAAATAAAATAAAAGAAGTTAAAATGAAAATATAGAAGGGATGAAGAAGGTGGCAAGGTTTAGGCAATTATTGAGAAATGAGTTGGTAAGTTTAGATGATAGACACGAATACACTATTTGCTTTGCCATTGCCTTTGCCCTTTGCCCTTTGCCCTTTGCCCTTTGCTTTTCAAAGTTGTTATCTTCTTCACTTTTTCTTAGCTCATTAAAGCTTTCCATTTTGCTAAGTATCAACACTTTTCCATCATAATGCCAAATGCCAATCCTCAACCCCCAAATTAATAATAATAATAATAATAATTTTTTAAAAAAAAAAAAAGAACCTCAAAATTAATTAATTCATAATTATAACCTTCTGTTGACTTCCTTCCCATAACCTTTTTCCCAATAGATGGAACCTTTCAATTTTAACCTATATTATTATTCAATTAAACCCTAAACCCTTGTAATTTGTCAAAATGAAAAAACGGCATATTCATATCTAATGCTTCTTGGGTTTTGTTTGTCTATCATAATTTGTTTCTATACGACCCTAAAGTTGGATCTTCAATCATTGAGTCTTTGTTTTTGTAATGTAGGTCGTCTCTTCAATCAATAGAAATTGGAAGAATATAATATGAGGTAAGGGTGAGTTTGAGACTTGTCATTTTCGTTTCCTTCGATATTGATCTTGTCCGTTGTTTAAGTGACGAGATATATAAAGAGAGTTCGAGAAACCTCCACGTTGAAATAATGCATATGCATTATTTCGACGTCTTTTTCGTACGTGTACATTTAATAGTACGAGATCTCAATAATAATAATAATAAAATTATACTTTTTATTTATTTATTTCAAACGAAAGTTCTTGAAATTGAGGATGAACCAAGTGTTTGTTGAAGAAGAAAGCATTATTAGTTATATTATTATTTATCTTTTCTAATTATATAATTATCCTATTATTTAAGATATGGTTGTTTACAATGAAATTTCATCTGTAAAACAAAAAGGAAAAAGAGTGAATGAAGAAAAGATGAAGAGCTTTTCCACTGTTGGGGGCTTTCCTAATGAATAATACAATAATGATTCCATGCATGATTGATTGATATGTAATTTTTGTTAAGGAGATTTGTTTTTTTTTTAATTTATTTATTTATTTAATTTTTATTACTAATTCTTTTATGAAACCAATTATTATTGAAGTTTGTTTTTTCGATTTTGATACGCAATTGGATTCATCCCACACCACAAGAACTGATTTTGATTGATTTCTACTTTTTTTTTTAAAATTTTTATTAATTTAGCAAAATTACAAACACTTAGGATCACATTTTATTTTATCTTGTAAAAAGTTACTTTTTGTTTAGCGTCAGCAATGTTTCTTTTTATATTACAAATCATATAAACATTTTGCATTGAAATATCCAATTATATTTGTAATTTTTTATAATTTCAATTTGATTATATTAACTATATAATTAAAGAATGTGCTATACCTTTTTTTGGAAATGATTAGAATGATATAGTCATAAAATTAAATGGAATGCCCTTACTTGTCTCCATCTTTCCATTAAACACACTATACCACTTCGATTTTCTCACGCCCTATTGTGTTTAGCTTGAAAAATATTTATGGTCACTGATGATTTATTTTTTAATTTTGGTTTGTAACGATCTAATCTTTGTATTTTAAATTTTGTAACGATTTAATCTATAAACTTTAGTGTACAACAATTTTGTTCGATTGCACGTACTTTTAAATTTTTACAATTTACTTTCTAACGTGAAAGTATTAATCAAGATTAGAGGTTAATTTTTATCATTTTATGATGTAGATTTTGTATTTTAAAATTATGAGTCTCTTGTTAGCTTATCAATTTATTACGTATGAAAATGAAATCTCATGTAATAATCTTAACCCTAATTTTTATAATAGGGATTAAATTGTTACATAAGAAAATTTAGCGACTAAGATGTAATAAAATTGAAAATACTAGAATTAAATTGTAATCTAGAGGAAAATTTAGCGATAAAAGGAATTTACAACCTTATATTTAGCATAATTTGCATTTATTAAATAATAATAAGATTAAAAGTTACTTCATATATGAATCTTTTTATGATGTAATGATGAAGAATTGATCTAGCTAGGGTTTTTATTATATTAATCCTCACTTACAATTAGGATATTAGTTTTTTTTTCTAATCTTAAAAGAGGTTAGGATTAAGTCTAATTAGTCTAATGACTGTTAATTGGCTTCTTACTTATTTCAACCCAAGTCCATTTTAATCATGAACTTATTTTTTATAGTTTTTTTTAACCTTTAACATATTATGCCACGTCCTAAATTACTTGTAACAATCATGAACAATATGTTTAAGTTTATTGTGTTAGAGGTATTATAAATAATACATATAACTGAAGTATGAGCGATGGTATGTGTGGTTAATATTTTATCATTGTTTTATTAGATTGGACCTATTATGTGACCTATTTAATTAAGGTCCTTAAATTCTTGATTAAGTATGGACTAAAAGGGATAGAAACTCATTCGTAGATTGACTAGGGTTTAATAGGAACCTTAATTGAACTACTATATAAAAAGACTTTAGAACTATGGTCTCATTATACCAAAATAATATATGTCACTCTTTCTTGAATTCCATCAAGAGGAAGACAGTAGCCCCCTTATATAGCCATACCCAATCTTTCAATAAATTTATTCTTGATAATTTGACCTACATGATTCTAAGGTTAAAGTATTTTATGCTATCATTAATATTAATGGTAAACCTGTATGATACAGAATAGACCTTGTGAATTAATGAAAAAGAAAATTCCGAGAAATTGTTAGATAAAGAAGAAAGAAAATTTATTTTAAATTACAAAACATTTATCAATATAGCAAAATATCACAATCTATTTGTGATAGACTACTATTTAATTTACACATAGACATATCAGTAATCTATCTTGGGTCTTGGTCTATTGCAGTTCATTATAGATAGACTGTGATGTTTTGTTATATTTTGTAAATATTTTGATTCATTTTACTATATTTGAAAATAGTACTCGAAGAAAATTTAAATTTTTTTTTTGTCAAAATTCGATTGGATGAGTAATTAGAAACCTTTCTAATTCCTTAAACGAACTTTTTTCTCTTCTCCATTTTTACCCATTAATTAAGCATTATATCTTGTAAGTTAATCACTAAGTATTTTAACAAATCACCAATGGTGAAGAGATAAATTGAAAACCTTAAAACATAAAAGATTTAATAATACATTAGAGACTAACACATTTTTTAGCTCTTCCTTTTTCAATTAACTTCTAATGAATCACTAAATATTGAAAGAATGGGTATGAATAAATTTAGAAATAGTAATTTCCATGCTTTTATAAGTCATTTATAAATTTTAAATTTTGAAAAACTTAATAGATCTATTAATATACATTTGAATTTTACGTTAAAATAATAGACGTTGAAATCATAATTAAACTTTCAATACCGTAGATAATAAATCCAAAAATTTTGAAGGTTCGGGAACTAAATAGTTACAAATCTCAAACTAAAATTTGAGATTTAAGTTTATATTTATATGGAATCCTTTAGTGAGGTTTTGGTGGGACAAAATTGATAAGAGATTACATGTAATTCATTCGTAGTGATCTAAATGACAAATTGAGCCGACAAACTTTAGTCATTGAAACAATATTTGTTTTCTTGTTTTGCGAGTTGTTGTTTTTGTACATTTTCAACCATAAATGGAGATGGACGGTTCAGATTTCCTTCTCCTCCATTTTCTCATCTCTCTCTGTTTCTGTCCCATCCTCTTCTTCCTTTAATTTTACTGCTCTTTTTCACGAATTCATCTCCATACTTTAACGAGAGAATCGTCGTGGTGCTATTCAAAGCTTCAATTTCACTAACTACATCTACGATTGTGGCAATGAGCAGCTAAATATAAATCAATTAAATGAGAAGGTTGTGTTATAAAAATACAATGAGTTGTCCAAATTGTAAGAGACAAATTTTTGTTCATGATATTGGGCTGTGTGGATCATAACTTGGGATTGGGTTCATCCGTTGTTATAAGAGTGATGGGCTCGTGGTAGAGTCGATGTTGAATACCCAAGTTTATTGTCAATGTCAAGCCATGACAGATTGCATCAAACTCCACATCAGTTGGGTTTTGGAAAAGACTCTGGTTTACAACATTTAACAGCTAAAAGGGTTACTTAAGAAAGTGGTGTAAAGAGGGAAGGTTAAGGCACCATTGATACCAAATATTCATAAAGCATTCAATGAAAGAAGAAAGAAGAAAGAAGAAGACCCCAAATATCCTTTTAGCTTACAAAGGAACTGTACATCAGTTTTACATTTTATTCTTCAATTTTTCTGTTATTTTTTAATGTTCAATCTTTTCTTTTTCATTTTTCATTTCTTTTTTTTTTTTTTCTTTTTGTTCTTTTCCCAATTGAAAAGTTTGCCACTTAATAATTAGCAACTTTTTCTGAACAGAGGAGAGGATGAGGAACAGAAATGAATAACTAGTGAAAAATATTTTTTAAATAAACTTTAATTTAATAGAAGTTTTATTTAAAAAAATCCATTTCTGAAATGATTTTAGTCGATTAAAAGTTTTGTTGGGAGACATTTTTAAATATAGTAAAATAAACTAAAATATTTACAAAAGTATAGCAAAATTTTAGATTCTATTAACAATGGATATTAATAGAACCATATCGATGACATTGATAGAGAAATCTATTATTTTGTTATATTTTGTAAGTAGATTCAGTTTTTTGCTATTTATATATGATTTTTCCTAGATGCTAATGGAAAAACTTAATTTTGTAAAAAAGAACAAAAGCAAAAACATTTTTTTTTCACAAGTTAATTCATTATTTGGTGGAAGCACTTCAAAGTCAACATTTTTTTTCACCAATTCGAATTTGGAAGAAGCGCTTTCATAGAATTTGACTTCATATGGATGAATAAATTAGGGTCAAAAGTTTGTCTTCATTTTCATAAGAATATAATTTCCATTTCCAATGTCCATAAGAAGCAGTACATATGCTTCCCAAAAAATAATGACAATTATGAGATTACTAAAAGGGCACAGCAAAATGATGGCATTTGAAACCCCATTTTGCAAAATATACAAATCTTCTCAGGCTTAATTCTACTTCTAACCTTTGTAGATTATGTACCAAGCTGAGATGGGGAAGAACTTGATTTTGGAGTAAAGGAATTAACCATTTTTATACATTCTTCTCTATTTCAGATTTGGCATCTCAAAAACTCAAGATGTGTATCTTTTTTTCTTTTTATTTACCTCTAAATAACAGATCCATTGATAACCCGATTGATGGCTTCAATGCACGGATGAATTTTCGAGATGAAGACATCGAGGGGTTATCTTTATTCGCTTTCTTCCTCCGAGAAGGTCCCCCAGGAGCTACTGAACTTTTAACAGATCCTGACTTTGAACTGAAAATGGAGGAGCTGAATGAAGTATCAGCTGCCCCAAATGATAGATGGCCCCTCTGGGACGTCTCGTGAGGCGGGAACCCCACGGCTCCATCTTGATGAGGTGGAGGAAACTTTTCACTCTTGCTCTTACCATTTGCATTTGTCACATTTCTCCACCTCTGAATAACAGAGACATTCGTTAATAAGTATGGAAAAATTGAAATGTAGGGAGGAGGATAAACAAGGAAGTTTGACTTACATCTAAGTTTGCTTGTATCTCTGCATTAGCTTCAGGAGCTGGGACAGCACGACCAACCCGATCCCGTACTCTTACTCTCCTTCCACCACCATCAACAGCTGTTGATTTCCCACTTAGACCTCTTTGCCTGAAATGGAAGCGTAAATTGCCTGTTAAGATACCAAGACTGATGTAGATGATTGAAACACGAGCAAGGGGAAGGGGGAAAAAAACCTTCTAGCTTCCTCATCTCTCAACTTTACATCCAATTCTTTGCTAGGAGGGTATTTAGGTAGACTTGATGGTTCACAAGCAAGAGGCTCGGTAGTAAAGAACTGTAATCAGAAAGATTAAATATATTGTTTTATGCAAAATTAGACACTTTTATTTTTGCATAAGCAATATTATGAAGCAAATTTACTCACCTCGCTATTCAGAGCAGCAGTGGCAGTACCTCGCCCATCAGGGTCCATTGAAAGGAGAGACTCGATAAGAGGTAGAGAAGAAGATGGAAAATCTTTGAAAGTTTCTGCAATGCAGCGTTTGTATGGTTGTTGGGGTTTAAATAGAGTTGCATTTGGCAATTTGTACTTCTTCCAGTAATCCTCAGATGGAGAACCACATAATTTAAATATCTTATGGAGTTGTTCGACCTAACAGAAAAAGTTGTCCAGGGTCAACTTCACACAGTGATGATGCATATGCATCAGTTCAAGATGAACAAAGAAATATCTTGTAAGGCAGAATAAACTGAGGTGAAAAACTAGAAATAAGTGTTGGAATAGACTCTTAAACAGTTGCATTATGAACTGAACTTGGAAGATAAAAATGTAAGCAAAGCACAAAATCATTGTCGTCATTTTTTTTAAGTACACTTCACTGTCGTCTGGTGTCATAATCACATGCCCATTTTTTATGATAAAGAATTTAAATAATTGAAATATCAAGCATTTTCTTAACATTTACACATGAAAAGGATTTAAATGATTGAAATATCATCCAACAGCTAATGCATGAATTCATTACATATTTGATGACAAATCAATTATTTTTCACAATCATTTAAGGCTCAATAATTAATAGCATCATATTTAGTGGATCGGCCAATTTAGTTCATTAGAGACATGTACAATATTGTAAGGACCAAAGAAAAATGTTACAAAATAAGAAGATAGGTGAGGAGGAATAGAGCGATAGTAGCAATACCTCTGTCCTTCCTGGCATGATCGGCCTCCCAGCGAGCAGCTCGGCCAAGATGCAGCCAGCACTCCAAAGATCAACCCCTGTACCATAAAGAGTCGCTCCAAGTAATAATTCAGGAGGACGGTACCAAAGGGTTACTACTCGACTAGTCATATGTTGGTTCTGTTCAGGATCAAAGAAAGTAGCTAACCCAAAATCAGCTATTTTCAGTATTCCTTCGTTGTCAATTAGCAAATTGGAACCCTTTATATCACGATGCAAGACACCTCGGTTGTGACAATGCTCAAGCCCGGACAATAGTTGCTTCATATAGCATTTGACCTGGTAGAAAAGTTACAGCCAATCTTTTCATGTTTTTGACATTATCAATGTGGCAAATGTCATAAGTAGATACCCTCTGTAGTATGCAAGAAACCTCTGAGAATGCATTAGCATACAATCTACTACTTGGAGAAGTTTGAAAAGTTCTACTTGAAGTTAAACTAGAGATTTTCTGACCCTAATCATCTTAGATCCCTTCACTTAACCAACCATCAATTTTGAAATATAGCTATTCCTTGAGACATAAGGAGATGATAAACAGCAGAAACTAAAGGGACACAAGCAATCTTGTTTCTTATTTTCTTTTCAACTACAGAGTTCGCAATTCTGAAAGTATAAAATCATGTCTAAGTGAGTAGTATGCTGGTTCAATGAAAAATGAAATTCAGCCAAAGATTAGTATAACGTGGAAAATTCTGTTTGAGTCTTTTCTTCTCTATGTACAGTGAATCCGGAAGAAATATGTGAATCCAAATGCACAGAGATGTTGAAGAAACTAAGAACACTTTCTTATCTAATCCAACCGAAACCAAATTAACTACATGACAATATTAACTAATTCAGAATTTACTTTATATATCTCACCGATCTTCTTGTAGCTTAATGAAGTCAAAAACATGAAATTAGGCAAGAAAACCGCTAAATTTGCTTTTAAGGGGAAGAAGACAAAAGGGAAAAAAATGGCAAAAAAATTCAAGTAGCTCACGCCCTTGCAGTAACATTGAAACACAGAGCAAATAAAGTGCCAAAAGGAAAACAAAAGCCAGACAGAGCAGGCCAGAACATCAACTCAAAACCTAAGAAAATTTCGCCGGAAAGATATCAATTACAAATAAACAACATCGAAATTCATGTTCAAAACCCAACAAAATGTACGGTTCAGCCAATACTTGAAACAATCTGGATTAACCGGAATAGATACCTGAGGCTCCGTGAACTTGACTCCTTGACCGGCAGCAAGTCCGGCGAGGTCGTGTTCCATATACTCAAACACTAAGTAAAGACTACATGACATTCTCGAAGTAACCAAGCCTTCAAGCTTAAGCACATTGGGATGATCGAGGCGTTTCAGAACCAAAATCTCTCTGGCCATAAACCTTACACTCTCCGGTTCTAAATTATCAAACCTAACCTTCTTCAGAGCAACAATTTTCCCCGTAATAAGATCCCTCGCCTTGTACACATTGCTATAAGTCCCTTGCCCAATCTGAATCACCAACAACCAAAAATCACACAAACTTTCCACAACTACTGAATCAAGACAAAAAAACAAGAAGTGAAAAAAATAAACGAACACGAACACGTGGCAAACCTTAGCAAGCTTCTCAAACGTATTAGCTCGACGAGGCGTCCATCCTTGGATCACCTCGCCGGCGACTGCCAGTAGCCAAGAGGGCCAACCTTGCTCATTCCTCTGGCAAAGGCCCGGCGAAGGCCTCCGACGCTCTACAGAGAAGGAATCCACGTCCTGCCGAACTCCCTGATTTTCTAATGAAGTTGTGTGTTTGTTAACTCCGTCAATATGAGAGAGATGATTCGTGGTGCGGCGGCGACGGGGAGGTCCAGATGCGCCCAGGCGAGCGTCGGCGGCTGGTCTGCCAAGAACGCAACCCATTGGGGAATGTCCCGGAGCTCATAGAGTGCTGCTTAACTCATGAAGAAGGAGAAGGAAAATGGAAGGAGCTGATTGTGGAAGAAGAGAAGAGAGAAGCTTTGGGCATTTGGATTGCTTTGTTTGAGACTTTAGGAATCAGTGAGTTGGAGAATGGAGAAGACGGTGAGAATGAAAACTCGTCAAGGCCTTTTTTTTTTATTTTTTTTATTTAGTATTATTATTATTATTAAGAGGAGGAATTTGATTTTTTTATTTATTTTTGAGTGAATATTGAGGCCTTGTTTTTGGATTAAATTACACAAATGCCACTAGTTTTACTGACGTGGTGGTGTTTGTGTGTTTATTAAAATCAAACTGAAAACCCAAGGAAAGTACCTCTTTGCCCCTCCGTCAACTATATAATTATATAATTATGGTTAAGTTACAAAATTAGTAGACTTCAAAATAGTTTTCGATTCCTAGATTCCTAGATTCCTAGATTCTAGATACATTTTTATTTGATTTTTAGAATTTTAGTTTTCGTATTTTAAGTTTGGTTTTAATTTAATTTTTGTTTCAATTTTACGTTTATTTATTATTAACTATGCTTTAAAAAAAATTATATATGTAAACTATTAGTTTTTTTTTTACATTTCTTAATATAAAAAATTAACTAAAATATTTATAAAATATAATAAACTTTTAGATCTATTATTATATATTAAAATTTAAGATTTTAATATATTTTATAAATATTTTTAACAACTTTGTTATTTACAATAATTCCCTTAGTTTCTTTCCAAGAATAATTAATTAACTTCGTTATTTTATTACTATTAAAATTTAATTTGGAATTTCATTTCATAATTATTTTTAATTAATTAGTAGATATTCATGTCGATAAATGAAAGTGAATATTTAACAAAAATAAATAAATCTAAGAATTCAAATCTTCAAACTCAAATCACAATAATAAAATTGTAACATTTTAAAATTAAATTGAAATCAAAATTAAAACTTAAGAACTAGACACAACAATATCCAAAATTTAAGAGATGACCACCATGTTTTCTTCAATTTTATATATTTTAATTTAGTAAAAAGAACAACTTTATATTAAACATATATCATGTTCTTCAATTAAATAATTAAACAAATCTAAATCTATCCTTCCATTTATATCTTTTTAAATAATAATTCAATCTTTCTTCTGAACGATTATCTAACACTTTATAATAAACAACTAATTACCTACAATATAAATCATATAAAAAATTTAAATAATTATCTTGTATTAGCTAGAAATTAAGTATCGATATGAAAATAATTGGAATAGTATACTTACTTCTAGTTATTATAGTTATAGGCTAAATCACAATAATTTAGTATTAATTTAACTTTTTAGAAGAAAAATTATAAAAAATCAATTATTATTTGGCTAAATTTGTAACTTAACTTTAAATATAAGTAAAGTCAAATAATGTTTTCTTTTTATATATTTTTTATTAAAAAATTCCTTTTACCAACAGAGGAAAAGGTACACAACTTTTTCTATTGTTTATATATATTTAAATATATATACAAAATTAAATGTGCAGTTCTAATGCGTATGGGAACGGTAAAGTATTTATTTATGTTTACAAACCAACCACGGTTTGGAAGCTTCCACTTCCCAATTTAGAAATATATTAAAAAAGATTGACCCGAAATATATTTACCGATTTATTTGAACACCTCTATCCCTGTACGAGCAAGTGGGATTGGAACCTCGATTTAGAAGAAATTGACAATCATTTTATCATTAGACTAGCTACTGATATTAGTATTATTTCAATTATATATATATAAAGAGCATAAAGTTGAAAGACTCAATGCATCTATACTAAATCCGCCACTACAAACAAATAAATAGTTTTGTTTGATTCGTGATCAAAAAAATTATGTTGGAAAACAAATTTTTATTTTTTATTGTATTTAAAAATATGTTTGATACCTATTTAAAATTTTGAAATTTTAATTTAAAATTTAAAATTTGTGTTTGGTTGTGAATTTAAAAATGCAATAATGCAACTCATGTTCGCAATTTGTGAAAACAAAATCTAAAAACAAAGAAAATGACAAGATATTGTTTTTAAAAATAAATCATTTCGAGTGTTGTTTTTATAAATCGTTTCTAAAAGTAAATATATCAAACAGGTTTTTATTATTTTATTTGTATCTTTTTTTTTTAAATATAAAAACGAAATTGAATAACGGGTCATGCTTAATTTTTTTGTTTTTTAGTTTTTTAAAATAGTAAGTCTTGGAAAATAATTTTTAAAATTCACGGCATTTAGTTAATTTGAAAGTATAGTCAAAATTATTCTTAATTTCTCGCTAAACAAGGGGAATGATATTTCCTATGGTTTGATTTTGTTTAAAACTATATTTAGATGTCATTTTCTTTTAATAAATATAACCGAATATAGTGATAATTAAAAATCAGAAAGTCTATAAAAATTTCAAATTCAAAGTAAGCAAAAAAGACTTAGGGTAGAGTCAAAGAATGAGGATTGATTTTTATTTTCTTTTTTGATTTAGAAAAATTATTTGAAAAAAAATTTTTTTAAAAAAAAAAGTTATTGTGAATTAAATATTACCTACCAAGCTGAATGTATTAAAAATGGGTGTTTTTTAGAGGAGTTGATGAGCCACATTTATTGCTGAGAAATTAAGGCAGAGAACGGAGAGCTACGTTTTGTTTTGTCTATGGTCTGTCAGTAATAGACCAATATTTATAATATAGTCTATCCATAATATACTTTTAATTTTGTTACAAATACTTAGAAATTAATTACTATAATTGTAATTGATTCTATTTAATTAAATATATTACAACTTTAAAACCAATTTGACATTTAATTTTTTTAATATTTTTGTGCAATCTTGATAATCAATAAACTAATATCAATTAATAATTACTATTAAGTTTAATTAATTATTAAAATACAAAATAATATTTAAACTTAATAAATATCAATCCATATATTGGTGATTAATATGGTAGGATATGTTAACTCTTTAAAATTAAGTATATCAACATTTATATTAACGATTATTATGGATTGTGCAACAACTATATGGTAAAAAGCTCATTAAATAATTTATCAATCAACATGTAGTTTTTTTTTTTTTTTTTGAAATTTCTCAATTAAGTTGAAATTGCAAGTATTTATTTTCCCTATTAAATAAATGGGCCCCTAGTTTGGTATGGTTTAATTCTTCAATGTTAAAAACATATGAGAGAAGGGACCTCTTAATTTAATTAATTACTAAACATGAATAAAAGTCATAATTAATAAATAAGAGGTGACGAAAAGAGGTAACATAGATTATTATAAATATTGTGTAGTTATTATTAAGAGTTCAGTTCAACTGACACCAATATACACTAAAAATCAATAGGATTTAGGTTCAAAATTCTCGTTCGGTTTGTATTAAGATGAAATTTGAAAATTGAGGGTACAGATATGGACAAAACAAAAGCATCCACCAAGAACATTCTTAGAGAGGTTAGTTTTAATTTATAGAACAAAGTCTTTGATAGAGAATATAATTAAACATTTAATTTAGTAATCTTATTGTACTAACTTCATAATTATTCAAACCCATGCTTTGGTTGACAACCAACCACCACTGACTTGAATCTTTGCATAATTCAAGGACATCAAAGTCACATTAATCTTAATACTTTGACTATTCTTTCTTATGGAATATATTCTTTATATTTAGTTATTATTCAACTAAGAGATTAAGAAATTCAAAATTTTCCAAACTAACTCTAACTCAATTATTATTAAATTGAATAAAATAATAATAACGAACTCTTAGAACTATCAAAATGTTAGAATGACGTATAATTAAGTTTACATCCATCCACCCACTAGTTAAGATTTTGAGTTAATATTTCATTTAAGATGGTATTAGAGCAGATGGTCTAGATAGATCCTATGTTCAAAATCCATAAAATTTTATTCTCTCTCCAATTTATATCAATTTTCACTTGTTAGACCTAATTCATTTATATTAAGTCAGCCCACAAGTGAGGAAAAATGTTAAAATAATGTCTAATAGATTATGAAGATTAAAATTTGATCCATGTAATTCTTTTTCTTCCAAATTGTAACATTTAAAATTATGTTTGAATAAATTTTCAAGTGTTCAATTTGAAAAAATAAGACATCCAAAAAATTCAAAATAACTTTTGAATCATATTTTAAACCATTTTGTAAAAAAAAAAGTATAAAAAATGAATTTATTGATTTTTTTTTTTGCAAACGAGTCATACATATATATATAAGTTAAATTCTAATTTAAAAATTGGCGGAAGATTGAAATCAATATTAATCGAAGAAAATGATATTTAAGGTCTCATTTGGTTTATGATTCATTTTGGTTTTTATGTTTTAAAAAACAAAAAATACAAAGAAAATAATTAAAACGTGTTTGGTATACATGTTTTAAAAAGTGATTTTTAAGAACAACGCTCGAAATAACACGTTTTTTAAAAACAATAAATTGTCGTTTTTTTCTTTTAGATTTTGTTTTCAGAAATTATTAACATAAAATACACTATTGCATTTTCAAATTTACAGCCAAACACAAATTTTAAATTGGCATCAAAACATATTTTCAAATGTAGTGAAAAATAAAGATTTGTTTTTGTTTTTTATAAAATTTTTTATTTTTTAAAATAATATTTGGATCACGAATCAAACGAAACCTAAGATATTATCTAATATACAATTGATTTTTAAAAAATTAAAGAAGTTGATCTAAAGTTTTTTTTTTCGTTTTTTGAAAAGGAAATTGATCTAAAGTTTTAAAATAATAATTTGCCTGAAAATTAAAAAACACATTCAATTAGAAGGGTTTGAAGATTGAATTTTTTTTTTTCCTTATTATTTTTTTTTTAAAAGAAAAGTGTGTGTGTGTGTTAAATAATATTAAATGGTTTTAGTCAGAAGTGCTGACACTTGTTTCTCCTATTTTCATTTTCCAACTCTTTTTCTCTGACTTCCTTTCTGGTGACTCACTGCACTCCATTTTCTCATTCTCTCTCCAAGCTCTTCATAGACCCCCATAAATCTCTTGACACTTGGCACCAACTCATACAATCACTGTGTCACAGGCAGGTGAAGGAATCAATCTACTTTTGCAGAAGAAATATACAATTCACATTCTTCCACCTTATGAAATTTCTGTATTCATAATAATTGAAACTTTTTGTTCAAAAAATACCAAAACAAAATGGAAAATATGTTTTTATTATGATGATGATTGGTGAGAGAGCTTAAAGTGTGGGAGAAAAGAAAGTTGGGTAACAAAAAAGCTGTAATGACAAAAGTGATTTTTTGGTGTTGGGATTAAAAAGTTGGAGAATGTTGTTGTAAAAGCAAAATCCATTATTTTGTTTTTTTCTTTTTTTTTTTCCAACCTCAAGAAATTCCATCCTTTTAATTCTTTTTTATTTGAATATCAATACAAAAAAAAAAAAAAAAAGGATACGATTTCATTAAATAGATAAAAGATAGATATAATTTCACAACATATCTTAAATCTATCACGCACCCTTCAAAGAAAGCAGAGAAACTTCTAGCAAAAAAAATTCTCAAAATCGTCCACTTGATTTGTGACAAAAGATGAAAAAATCAACATCAAGATTGCATATTTGTTCGCACGTTGAATTTGACTCGACGAAAAGGAGTAAAGTCGTGGATAATAGCTAATAGGGTTGATTACTTAAATGAGTGTTTTCTAAAAATTACTATGTTTCTTTCCATAGAAAAGGAGACAATTGGTCAATCTTTTTGTCATGTGTGTCTCCATTTTCTTAAATTTTGAAATTAAAAAAAAAAAAAAAAAAAGGAAAAGAAATCATATTGATTTTGGTTGCTATTAATTCCATTTTTTATTGTCACTTCTTCTTCAATCCTCCACACTTGTCTCTTTGCATTCTTAAATGCTTTCTCCTTTTGTTTAATGATTTTGTCCATCACTTTGCCCATCATTCTCTGTAAATACCTATTCTCTCCTTAACACAATTTGACCATATCTTTACCCATAGTCCAACACACAATCACTATCTTTTTCTCTTACCATGCCATAACTCATTATAATATCTCTCTACAAGGGCTTTATATATTATATATAGATAGTATACTTTAATCTAAACTCTAGAAGATAATAAGATATAAGATCCAAAGTTTACGTATTCCCACGTTATTTTCTTATATATATTTTTAAATTGTATTAGTGCAAAATAAATTATGTGGGCAGAGTTATTCATTTAAGCAAGGCATGGACATCATAAATTTAAAGAAAATAGTCGCCTCAGGATAATTAGGTAACTTATCGAGTCAAGAGGCGTGCTTGACTTCATTTTTGGCTACAGGTCGGCCTCGACCTAGTCGAAGTCGAGCATCTTCTTTAGACCATATTCCAAGTCTAAAATGTTCTATTGGACTAGGACATTTATAAAACATGCCCCATTAAGCATTTGGTAAGCCTAACCCCTTTACTTAGGCACATTTTGGTTTTAAGTTGTCACTTTCCGCTCATATCTTGTTATCCTTTTTACTTTGTCAATCATATTTGTTATAGATGTCAATTATACCCTTCAATCTAAAATCCTCGATAACATTGGCTATTAAATATTTTTGTAAAATTCTTGTAGTGTGCTTCGATTGAGTTAACAAAATTTGATGCAGAAGAAGCACGTTGTTTTTTAGTAGGTTTGACAATCTTGTTAATCTCCCTGCTTGAAAATGAATGTCGACAGAAACCAAGAATATGAATATTGAAATATAAAATAAAAAACATGAATATTGAAATATTATCCAATCGAAGAACGTAGCCAAATTGGACAATTGCTATCTACTGAATATATGGGCTGGGCTTGAAGACCCATGTGGAACGTCAAGCTTGTATCGGCCCAGCCCAGCCCATGTGAAAGAGTTTGCCGAGTTGGGTGCATATCCAGCCTTCAGTTTGGGCTCACAAGGCCTTCAATTTTAGTTACGCCATTGCTTTGCAATAGATTGCGTTTTTTAGATTAATTGTTAAATGTATAAAAATGTTATTTTTTAAATCGTAAATATAGCAAAAATATATCCTAAATTCTACTACCAATATTCTCGTATTCCATCACTAATCAACTCTGAGAGCTTTCGGGTACGATTATCATCCTCCGAAACCTCTTCTTATTATTATACAATTCAAACTCGGAATCCAAATCTTCTTCATGTAAAACCTGCTTTATATGGGATATGAGTTTTCTTACCGCTTCACTTGCTTCTATGCTTAGGGGGAAAGACGCTTCCTGGTCTGGGTTATATCTATAAATTCTTACATTTTGTTGTACCTGATAATAATTTGTACATGTCGCTATATTTGCAACAAACATTATAATTGTAGTTTATTCGATTAGTCATTTCTGTTAAATTAAAACTTGAAAAACAAAATATCATTTTTATAAATTATATATGATGTAATTACTTTTTACTCGTGAGTGTTCGGACTAGTTTATTTGCACCACAACTAATCTCATAGAACAACCCACCTAATCCTACTATATTTCGGCGCCAAGAAAACTCGTATGATATTAAATTCTTGGTTGGTGACCACCAGGGATATTGAACCCATGAGCCTTTAGCCATTTGATCATCTTTGATGTCCTCATTATCATTAGGTCAACTCATAATGGGTTGATATGATGTTGTAAAATAATAAAATGCAAATTTTATAACATATAGTTAGTTAATAAATTAATTAATAATAGATTAAAATAGCTCAAATAATATTTAGTTGATAGACTACAATTATAATCCGTTGTTTATAAAAGGATTAATAGATATTTAAGTTTGTACAGAACCCATATACAATCCCAAGAATCATACTAAAATAATAAATACGTTTAGAATAACTTATTTTCACGATGCACCATTAATTTTTATTTATTATTTAAATACATATTATTCCCATTTTAACTAATCATTAGATATTTAAAGCACATGTTGGTTCTTTGCAAAATAATAATAATAATAATAATAATAAAAATAAAAACAAAAAAACACAGGGAATAACTTGGAACGAAGGCCGTAAAAGATAAATTAAAACTAAATAACGTCAAAGATTGGTGGGGCTATGAGAATTGTTTCTTTTTTGAAATTGTTTTTGAACCAAAAGGAATATAATTTAATAATTTATCAATATAATCTAACCAAAGATTTAATTCCAAATTAATTAAATAAATTCACGAATAGCTACAAATCAGACCAAAGCACATTTATCACCTAATTATAAGGTAATCACAATAATAATAATAATAATAATAATAATAATAATAATAATAATAATAATAATAATAATAATAATAATAATAATAAT
>JBBPDJ010000004.1:12468326-12493129 GCA_037974625.1 Cucumis cinereus | reverse complement strand
AATAATAATAATAATAATAATAATAATAATAATAATAATAATAATAATAATAATAATAATAATAATAATAATAAAACAAATTAAGAAAAAAAGAAAAAGAAAAATAATCCAACATTAATCAAACATATTGTATCCAACATGTGTACCAATTGCATGGCTCTGCACGGCGACCAAGTTGACAAAAGCTTATAAAAATATATATAAATAAGGACAAAATGAGTCGGGTGCATGCATGTATTTATAATTTATTGTAAAATAATTACATAAATAAAACATATATTTATAATTTATATATTTGCAACTGCTTTCTTGCCCTTGGTCGAAATCATACAGTTTCAAATTTTCTACGTACTTTTTCGTTTATATAAATCATATATTGATATTATTATTTATGTAGTAGTTTTATTTATGGAGATTGGGTTATTTATTTATTTAATTAGTATGGATATAATTTTTTAAAAAAAGAAATTTGGGGAGTTGTTATTTCCGTTTGGGACAGCCCATGCATGAGTTAGGGTTAGGTGCTGAATGATGTGGATACATATTATTTGTTGTTAAGAGAGGGAAAGGGACAAGGCAATTCAATGGGAGAGGGCCCAAAGGCCATAGGGGGTTGCCTCCAGTGGACCCTGACCCATTTTTTGGCCGCAACCACCGCCCTCTCTCTAACCCACTGGTCCCTCCCCGGTTGCCCATCAGTAAATACGGTGGTCGTGATCGTGGTGGTAACAATGACGACAACTACGACGATAATCCTTTTCTTCTGCCTTGTCGTTTGTCCATCGTCTCAATGGCTCGAGATGGGAGATTAATGATATTAAGAGGCGGAAGAAACTCTTTTTGAGTTTTTTTTTTTGTTTACTTTTTGTTTAAAACTTTGTGTTCGGAAAGTAGAGTGACGATGTGAGAAAGAACAAGACAATTTTCTCTCCCTCGCATTTAGGTTTAAGATTCGTTAATTTACTATTTACGATTTTTGAAAATTAAGCTTTATGATGATTACTAGTTTTACTTACTGATTTTTGTTGTTTATTGTCATCTATTTCAAATGTTTACTTGGAAAATATGAAAACTATTATAGTACAAAAATTACAAAAGAAAAGAAAATGAAAAACCAAATAGTTATTAGTGTTGCAGAAGTTGTTATTAGGTCTAGGGTTTAAAGAGGTTTCATGTAGAGACTCTCTAACCTAATTTCCGTCTCTCAAATAGTCTATATCATTATATGATATTTCTCACTAACGAAAACTAATCTCTCTTTGCCAATAAACATATAGCTAATAAACTGTTAACAAACCACGAAAATCTCTATTTTAATACGTTTCCTGTTTGCTCGTTCCTTTGATTATATATTTCAAAACCATTTATCAAACAGTTTAAAAAAGTATATGCTTTTTCTACAAAGCACTTCTCTATGTAGTCTCTGAGATGTTTCAAGGAAAGAGAGATTGAATAGAGTGGTCAATTCCATGGCCTGACCTTAGGGTTTTATTTCTTTCTAATTTCCTTTTTCCTTTCACTGAAAAGATAGACAAAGAAAAAGACTTCACTGCCTGAATTCATTCATTCCCATATACCCTTAATCACAACACCCACACAAAGAAAGATCTCCAAACAAAAACAATATCCCCTATTAAGCCATGAAAAAATTAATAACAATAAAATCTTCATCATGTCCTTTTCTCAAGTTTTGTACCCATTTGCTTTGTGGTCAAGATTTTCATACTAATCCAAATTTTTCTTTACATTATCTCCACGCGTCATTGTTAATATAAAACAAAATTTTGATCAAGTTTTCAAAATCTATCTGCGATAGAGTCTCTCGTTGATATTTGTAGTTGTTTAAAAATAGTATCCAATGTAATTATCCTATAAATAAAATAGAGTTTGGGTAAGAATAAAAAGTATAGAAGAATGATGATTTGTGATATTTAATAAAAGCTTAGAGACAATATATATAGAAAGAAAAATGAAATGACATGAGAGACTAAATTGAAACAGTAATGTAGGCAATGAAATTAATAGTTCTCCTAATAATTAAGCAACTAATTACCAACAGTGAATTGATTGTGGCTATAAAAAGTTGGTACATACAATAATTAATCATTCAATAAATATAAATCAGAGTGGTATTAAATATATAGAGAGATTCTACTACTACTTGTCCCATTCATACCAAAAAAATAATTAAAAAAAAAAGTAAATAAAATTATTAAAAAAAAAGAGGGTCAAAGGATGATGGTGAAATTTCGGAGTGATGTTATATGAAATAGTACAAGACATAGGCCAAATGGAGAGAAACAAGACCATACATGAATGTCGGCTACCTCACACACCAAATTTTAAATAAATCTAAATCAAAATAAATTAAATGTAGATTGTGATAAGTCCTTAGTATATACTATACAAAATATAATATTAATATTAAATAACTAAAAACCTCGGTACAAACATAACCCACTTTCCACTCACAATTTTTTTTTTATCATGAATAATATAAAAATAAATTTTAAAATATTTGATAAAGATCGATATCATCTATCAACGATAGACATTCAAAATGTTTATTAGTGATATTAAACCATTAAAAATCATTAGCTTTTTAGATATTCGATCATAGGTCGTCTTTATATTTTGAAATATTATATTTTTAGTTCATAATTTTTTAGTTTAATTACAATTTAGTTGATATATTTTAAAATATTACACTTTTAGTTCTTGAATTTTGATTTTTTTTTTTGTCAGTTTAGTCATTATGTTTTATAATTTAAATTTTTAATTTTGATTTTAATGGAGTACTTAGTCTTTTCAAGTTTGGGGTAGTCTATTAATTAATTTAAAATAATTGTAAAGTGAAATTTTTAAACCAATTTTGACCGTGATGAAAAAGTAACGAAACTTAATAAATTTGATTCTTTTAATTTTTTAAAATTAATTAATAGTATAAATCAAGGTTAAAAAAATATAAATCTCGAAACTTAATGACTAAATTGAACCAAATTCGAATCTAAAATGTAAAATTATAACATTTTAAAATGTATGGACTAAATTGAAATTAAACTCAAAACTTAAGAACTAACAATACAATGTAAATTTTAAAACCTAAAGATCACGATGAAACAAAACAAAATTAAAATGATGACAAAATCCTCAACGAAAATTCAACAAAACCTAGTGAACAAAGAGGATCTTTCCCAAAATAAAAAATGGAGAATAGAATGAAAAATCAAACTACCCCATTCTAGGTCGATAGCACAAACTTGATGTGAGCAGAGCTAGATTATTTTAGCGTTATTTGATTAATTGATTATTAATGATGTAAGGTGGTGACCACCCAATTAAATGAGGAGGAGGGGCTATGCTGAAGATGTTGGAAATAAGAGGCAAGAATGGTCAGGGGACTACCGAAAGGGCTTCCATGAAAGCTCTTTTACATATATTTTTCTTTCTTAACAATAACATAAGGGTCCCTTGAAACACCAAATTGATGGGCTGGTAGGTTGCAAATAATTCTAATTACACCATTTCCAGCTATAATTATATATTCATTTTTATTATTTACTATTTTCCTATATTTAACTTTACATCCCATAATTATCCATTTTTCATTATAGGTACTAGTTTAATTGGGGGGAGGGGGTGTGACATTTTTATTAATATAATGAGATAATAAAGGGGAGGGAGATTTGTGATATATATGTATATTTATAGAATAGGACATATTGAATATCAACTTTGGGGTCCAAAATTATCATGATGAGAACAATTCAACATGTGGGGGCTATGGTACACAACAGCTGCACAACAAGAAAACCCCATTTGATTATCTATTATGTAACTTTTCTTTTAATGATACAAACAAATTTTGCATCTCCACCTTTGTTTCCTCTTTTTTGTTTTATTAATCTTAATCCCAATATATTGATTTACATTTCACATTGAATTATTGTTCATCCTCCCCTATGTGATCATGGTAATTCAAATGCTCAAATCATACACGAGCTAATTAACATTTAAGCGATAATGGATGTCAAGGTCCTTAAAGTCAAGGTTATATGTGAATTACAGTTGAGTTAGACTAATCGAAGGTTGTTCTTTTCTTGTCTAGTTGTTTTAAGGATCTTATTAAAGTATCCTTCTTTACCCACGAGGCGAATACCTATGCACATGACTTGAGAGGTGTCTCTTTTGTCCATGTTCGTCATTGAATAACGTCTTGGCTCACTCTTTGGTTTCAAAGGTATTGGAAGGACAAACTTTTTTCCTTCTTTTTTCTCCTTTCTTTGTGTGGCTTAGGTCTCCAGTTTCTTCAAATGTAATCCTTTAATTAGTTGTTGTTGTTGTTTTTTTCCTTAAAAAAATTATGTTTTCTGAATCATCGATTAAGGATAAAATTACTATTAGTCCCTTAAGTTTTCATTGAATTAATAATTTAGTTCACGACCTTTGGTTTGGAACAACTTAGCCCTAACTTTTATTAACAACGAATTTAGTTATTGTATTTCAAAATTCGTAACAATTTACCCCTATCATAAAAAACTTGTGTTAATATTTAACAAGGTTTCTTTGTCTAAATAAACCGATAAACTAATTTAAAACTCAATATTTTTTTTTTATAAAATACCAAGTGTACATCATAAAATAATAAAAGAATATTCTAATATTGATAATTTTTTTTACATTAGGGATTAATAATCACAAATTTAAAAATACATGAATTAAATTGTTATAAAATTGAAAATACAATAACTAAATCATTACAAATTAAAATTTATAGATTAAATTATTGCTTTTACGAAAATTTAAAGACGAACCAATTATCTGTTTTTGTTTTCTAATTAAAAGAAACGCACGAAGGGGTTTTATTGGTTGCCAGAGCTATTATTCAATTATTGTTTATAAAACAAAATCTATATTATTTAATTAATTTCATGGTTATATAGGATCTACATGCCAATGCCATAGTGGCATGCGCCATGAACATTAATAACAAGTGCCACTGTTTCTTCATCATTTTTAGCCAATAAGCTTCTTCCAAATTTAATTACATTTTCAAATATAATCTTTTGCTCTCCAATAATTAATGCAAATAATTGAACTTGTTTTCTTTCCCTCTCTTTTTGTCAAACTGTATATTTCTCATAATGTCATTGTATTAATTAGTGGGTCAATCCTAATTTGTTATTATTCCAAATATTTACTTTATTTCAGCCTAACTAGCATTTGTTTGACATATGATTAAATTAATTTTCTACTTAATATTGGGGTGTTATATTGTATATATCTTGTTTAAATTTGTGATTTTTTTGGGAAACAAATTTATGAAAAATTATGGTATTTTGAATTCAATGTGACATAGTATTTATGGGCACAAATAGTGACTACTTTAATATCACACCGATTCTTTCTAAAAAAACACATGCATATAAGGTTAGATAGGCTTTGAAATTGATAGAGAAATATCATGGGATTCTTTCATTTTTTTTTTCTTTTTTCTTCCTATTCTTTTAATGCAAAACCATACCAAGTTGTCCTACTGTGGATGTTGATTACTAGGAGTTTTTGTTTTAAAATAACGTTCATTTTTATGTTCCACTTTTAAAGACCACGTTTTACTTTTTTTCTACATTATCTATGTTTTTTTATGAAATAGCAATTACTTCTCAAATGTATTGTTAAGTCAAGCTTAAAATAACAAGTTAGAATAAATATAACTACATCACCACTTTGTTAAATTTTGCTTCATTTATGGGCTCGAAAAATGTGTAGAAACTCCAAATTAAAACATTAACTCAAACCCATGATTTCTTGATTTGAATAACCAAAACTTTTGATATTCGAACTTCCCTAATGTCACCTTCATTCATAAATCTAAACTTTTAGGTCAGCTTATAATTTAAGAAGCAATAATCTATATTATGTACCTAGACAGAGATGACCTTCTTGAGGATTTCTTCACATGGAATCTTGGCAAAAATAGAGATTTGGTTGGCTATGGCATCTTGTAAATGGCTTCACCAACTGTCCCCTTTCAACTTTTTTTTTTCAATAGAGCAAATCAAATAAAAGATCGGGTAGAAAAAAGAATAGTGTCATGAAACTCTTTTCCATTTTGATGTCACTCAGAATATGTCATCTCATAATTTATCCCAAAAGTTTCATCTAATCAGCTTTGATAATATAATATAAGATTGTTCTAATGTTAAAATAAAATCATCATTTTTAATTATGATGACAACATCTACTTTCTATCTAAATATTAGATAATTAAACTATGACACTTTAACCCATCATTGTTCTTAAGAAAAAAGTTCAAACTTTATGAGTTAGAATTTAAAATTGACTTGAGTGCACTTAGAAAAGAATTATTTTTTTCCCCCTAATAGAACAAGAAAATTATAAAGTAAACAGGATTTGATGGACTGATTGAATAATATGTTTTGGCATTTTGTATGAGCATAACACAGTAGAAGTTTGACAAACATCATCAATTTGCCAGACAATGATCTGTTCACATAACTGCATGTTTAAATCCCAATCTTATTCAACCACCGTATACTATCCTCCAAATTTCATTAAAATCCAATACGATTACGATGCGTTGTTACGTTATTCGTTGTAACTTAAGACTCGTTTGGAATGACTTACTTAAAACGACTCATATGAGTATAAAAAAAGATAAATTCGATTTATGTAGATGAAAAAATTGCTTATATTAACAGATGAATGGAAATTACATACATAAACTGAAAATGGATACAAGCTAACAAATCAGTTTTTTATTGTTTTTTTTTTCTTTTCATCTAACGCTAATACATTTAAAATAAATAAATTTATTTATTTAATCTAAAAAAAATCACTGGAGATTCTCGAAACTTGAGCAGCCACAGTTTAATGTCTTTTGAAAAGATCAGATCCTCTGTGTTCTTCGTCCATTCGTTTTTGTTACTTCCACTTTATTCAGGTTCTCTGTCCACTTCGAATCCCTTTTTTTTTTTTCTTGAAATTTAATTTTAATGAGACGAGAGAGAAAATTTAATAATTTAAATTCTTAGTAGAGCTCTTTAATGGAAGTAACATAAGTTGTCGCCAATTCCTGATGAAATAAGAAGCTGCTTTCTTTTCTGGTCTTCGACATCCCATGATGAAACTTTAACGTTATCCTGAAAACGATGTTTAATGTTACTTCTAATGTCCTCAAATTAAATCTCCAGATTATTAAACATAATCTAATGTTTTACATTAAATTTAATTTACCTGTGACGATTGAGAGTAACCGTTGTTTGGGCTTATTCCTTGTTGAAGTAGAAACAAATTAGCTGAAGGGTCCATTAAGGGATAATTATTTCCGGTGGAGATTGCCGGAGATGGGGTCTCCGGAGGCGTGGTGTCGATCAACGCCGGCGGTGGTACCACGCTGCATTGCGCCATCGCTGGTAGTTGTGGCGTTATGCTACTCAAAGACGTCGTCTGGTCAAATTTAAAATATATATTAAAAAAAGTTTTTTTTTTTTTTAAAAAAATCAATCTATTTATTATTATTATTTTTTTGTTGCCTCACCTCTGGTTGGATCATGAGGCCGTCTAAGTCCATTCTGAAGTCGAAGAAAATTGGGTTCAAAGAAGCGAGTTTCATGGAGAGAAACTGAAAAGAAAAATAGAAATTAGTGAAATTTAATGATATAATTATGAGATTGATCAAAGAAATTAATTAAAATTAGTGTATGTGTATATTTATATAGAATACCTCAACTTGATTTTGTAGGGACTGAACATAATTGATAATTTCATCCAACATAAGGGCCTTTCCTGTAACCTATTCATCACCAGAACCCACATGGCCAATTTTTAGCACCAAATTAATTAATAATAATAATAAAGAAACTAATTTAATTAGAATAAATGAATAAAATGAAATGAAATAGAAGTATATAAATTTACCTTGTCGCAACCGGGGACAAGGCGTTGCAATGTCTTCATCCTTTCACTAATCTTCTCTCTTCTCACCTGAAATGACACGACATGTCGTTATTAGCGTGTGGGGTATATTTCTATTTATTTTTTTAAAAAAATTAAACTTTTAATTTTGAAATTATTAATAATATTAATAATTAAATTACCCTCTCAGCAAGACTGTGGCTGTCAGTGGCTTGGCCCCTTCTAGCTCTGACATGAATGTAACCAGTGGTTGCACCACCATCTTCTGAATTTTTTAATTTCTCCTCCAATAATTTCTTCCCATTTTTGGCCTTTTGATCTTTTTCTTTCCCTTCATCTAATTCCCCTTTATTTTTCTGCTTTTTCCCACTGCTCTGATCAGTAGTCCCCTGAAATAAAAAAAAATATAAATATAAATTACAAAATCAATAAAAATTAATAAATAAATAAAAATTGAAAATTTATTCTAGACCTTGGATTGGGCGGAGGCGGAGGAGGCGGAGGAATTATTCCGACTCTTCCTTTTCTTACTACAAGGAGAAGTGACGGTTACAGTAACGGCCGGTTTCAACTGATTTCCAACCGGCGGCTCGACGCTGTCAGACTGGTCGACCAAAGTTGAAGATTCAGGGCTTTGTTTCAGGTCAGGAAAATGGTAAATGGGTTGTTGTTGTTGTTGTTGTGGGGGTGGTGGTGTTTGATCTTGAGGGTAAAACTGGGAGAAACAATTGGTGTTGAAATTTTGTTCATCAAAAAACCCTCCCATTTTGAGAGGGTTATTGTGCAAGAAAATAGAGTCAAGGAGAAATGGTTGGTATTGATATGAAAAAGCTGCCATTTTTTTTCCTTTGAATGGAAGCTTTTGATTCAGGTCTAGAAAAAGTGAGTGCAAGAAAATACTCAGAGGGTTAGGCTTATATAAAGAGTTAAGATAGAGGTAGACAAAAAAAGTTTAAAAATAATAATAAAAATTAAAAAAAAAAAAAGATGCTGAAATCTTTGATAACGCATTCCCATGCAAAATTTCAGTGTATAATTGACTGGTCTTTTCTTTATATTTCTTCAAAAAGTAAATTAAATTGGTTATATTTAGAAATTATAATTTAGATTATTCATATATCATATCAAGAGATGTAATTGCTATCTTATCATATGATGAGTCAAGTTAGTGTTTGGGGTCAGGGATCGTTAAAGGACGAAAGCTGGTGACAACTATTTCAAAAATAGAAAACATTAAACTTCCCGCGTGTCGACTGCTTGTTTTTTCAATTAATTAATTTTTTAAACATAAATATTTATGGGATTGTTCATCCAAAAAAAAAAGAGTTTGTTTCTTTTTTGTCGTATGATTGATTAGTTTCCTTACTGTTGAATTCATACTTCTAAATCATTAATTTCTTTGTTTAATTACTACTAATAATTATTGGGTTTTTTTTTCTTTTTTAGGACAAATAGCAAATGATTTGCTGATATGGTGAACTAACCTAATTTTTTTTAGGGTTTAGGGTTATAACCTTGTAACTATTGATTTACTTCAAAGTTTAGCAATAAATATTAATTAGTATGGAATATAATTTCAATTGCGGTTAAACTAAGTTCATTTTAATCATATTTATTATATTAAAACATTTTTTTAATTGCAAAACCGCTTTTAAGGGGTTACCTTATAAAGTTTAGTTCTCACTGCACTTTAAAAATGTACTGAATAAACTTTTGATATTATTTTTAACACGTCCATGGATAAATTTTTAAAATTTAAAATATATGTCTCCAAAGTTTTTTTTGAAAATTATCTATCAATTAAATCTTTAAATTTTTAATTTTGTATCTAATAAGTTCTTTTTTATATTTAAGTTTTTTAAGGAAAAAAAACTAATTAATAAGATCTATGATTAAAGATGAATTTTACGTTTACTATAACCCTAAAATTTCAATTTCATGTTTACATGGGGATATGTAAATTGAAAGAGAAAAAAAAAAGACAAGAAGGTCAAACGGTTTGATAGATTCTAATTTATAAAATTTAGGGATCTATTAGAAAGAGTTCAGTATAACAAACTAGACATAATGCGCTTTTTAAGTTTGAAGACCTGGATTAGACACAAAACTAAAAATTCAACCAAATACACACAAATCTTAAAGTTCATACACTAAGTTTATAATTTAACCATCTCTGAGTTGTAAAAGGTGTATAAATCTTTTAAAATTTTCAATTTTATGTCTCATTTTAATTTTATCTCTATTAAGTTTTCAAACTTTAAAGAAATGCTATAGCTAGCCTTTTAAACTTTTAATTTAATTTTTAATAGGTGACCATTATGTTAAACATTTTATAATCTATATAGAATTATTAGACACAAAATTCAATTTCAAACGTACTGAAAAATCAAAGTTTATAAATTTGCAACATGTTAAGTAAATTAAATGTTTTAATGAGTTTTGAAAGTTGTTTTAAGATTACATTCATATACAATTAAGTCTCTAATCAAATACTAATAACAAAAGTTAATTAGAGAAAGACATATGGAAGGAAATGAGCAAATGGGATAGAAATGAGAATATGTTGATGGGGGTAGAAATGGAAAAATCCAAAAGAGAATATTAATTGAAAAGAATAGAAAGGGATAGAAATGAAGAGAAGTGTATTTTAGAAAGAGAGAATTGGAGTGTGGGACAAAAGAGGAAATTTGGCGGTTGTTGATACCACCGAAGGGAAAGCGGCCCTCTCAATATGTCTCCCTACAAATTACAAACAAATACAAATGCATTAATTAATCAGCTACTAACTATACCCCAATCCAATCATACCTTAATTTACATCCATATATGCTGAAAACTTATAAATTTACGATTCAACACACAGTAGAGGTAAACACGATAGATCGAAAAACCGACCGAATCAAAGACGATCGGTGATATTGAGAGTTTTGGTTGACGTCAGTTTGAAACAAATTCAAACCGACAACATTTTAAAAGAATTTAAAAGCTTAAACTTATTTTCATAGTCTATGTCGACTGGCAGTTTGATCAGAAAACCAACTCCAACCGATTGATGCTCACGTTTAACACACAAACTAAACATTAATAACCATTTCTTTTTCTTTAAAAAAAAAAAAAAAAAACTTACTTTTGTAACAATATTATTCAAGAATAATGCGAAAGAAATTCTCCACAAAAAATTGTTACAAATTAATCTATGTGTTAGTTTTTGAAAATTAAATATATTGTATTTGATGTAAATAGCTAGTGGGGGTCTTACTAGAGAAAAGTTCATTGAAATGATTAATTTGACTTGAGGAATCCTCTTTGAAAAAGAAAATTCTTAAACCTCTTGATATGAACAAAATAATTAAACTATCATATTTTTAAATTATGTCAGTATATAGAGTTTAAATGTTTAAATTTATAGCTCAAACATATACAACTATCTAAGTTATAAAAATAAAATTAATTTAAATATTACATAATAATAAGTAAAATAAAACGAAAAAAGGGATAAATGAAATAGGAATACGAGGAATCATTTAGCTTAAAATGACACTTTTTTCCCACTTTCTACCACAAGTTCTGTCTCATTAGGGGAGGTTGTCGTATAGAATTAAGATGATATTGGCTACCGTATAACAACAAATGTATTTTTCTAATCTCTTTTTAGTTTAGGAATATTTTTGAAATTTTTGAGTGTATTAATAATCAAATATATTTTAGTTTTTTTTTATTTTTATTTGACTTGTAATGGGTTTAGTATATTTTAAAGAGACTTTTTTTTTTTTTTGAGATTTCGTGGAAACTTATATTTTAATTTAAAATTTTGGCATTTATTTGAAAATATTGGAGTAAAAAATTAAATCAGTGAGAGTATTTTTTTTTAACTATTTTAAGTTGAAGGATATTTATGAAATATTTCAATAGTTTACATATATTTTTTAGACAAAATTTTAATGTTTATCTTCCAAAAATAACCGTAAAAATATTTTTTAATTCGTTTTGAAAGTTTAAGAGTATTTTAGTGTTTTTTACACCAATTACAAGCTTTCGAGATATTTTCTATAATTTAACCATTTGTTTTTTATAACCCACGCACGCTCATGGATGAGACGGTTCAAAAAGTTATTTTAATTAATTTAGAATTTGTTCAATATTTATATTTATACTTTCAAAATGCAATTTTAGAACATCTACTTTTAATAAATCCACATTTAGACCCTTAAAGTTATTCTTTTCCTGTCAAAATTGGTTATACAATAATAATAAACTTCATTCATGTAAATGTTTTTTCTAAAATTCACAGTGGAAGTGCTAATAATTAATACAAAATCTATGAAAGACCTACAATTAAAAATCTAGAATAAATTTAATTTATTAAAATTACATATACAAAAACTAAACAACTCTTAAAATGTATAGAATAAAATGATATTTTAACATTTAATTAATATATCAAAATTTTATTTAACTTGAAACTAATAGTTGTGAGTTTTTCTTTAAGAAAAATAATAAGACTTCAAACCTACAATCTGAAAACATTTAATATAAACTTGAAATGTTTACTACTCAAAGTTTCATAAATTCAAGTTTTCTCAAAAAAATGATAATAATTAAAAAGAAATCATGAGAGCTAAACACCTCTAAACAATTATGGAGATAGGTCACAAATACTTAGTCTCTTCTACGTCACTAGTGATATTAAAAGCAATAAATATAATCGAATGTATGACAAAATATTATTAATCTCTATCGATGTATCAAAATTGTATATTGTATATTGTTAGTACGCATATATATATATATATATATATATATATATATATATATATATAATTCAAAGTCATGGCTAACCCTCAAGCTATAATATTTATAGAGACTAATTGATCATAGAATTGGAATAACAAGTAACCAAATGTAAATTACAAAATATTTATCGACTATACTATAGAACAATCAATTCAAACAAGGTTAGTGTCTTTCTAAGGAAAAACAACGTTGAATGCATCAAATAATGGGCTTTGTCGGCAGTCTTGTTGGACTGTCGGGCTTTTAAGCTCGGCCCAATTGTACCCTCAACACAACCTCAATTTCCAACTCCCAATCAAAACCATCTTCATGAAGGTGGGTTATACTAAAAGAAATAAAAAAAATAAAAAAAATTAACTAATATAGAGTTAGTTGAACTATAGTTAATTAAGGGTAGAAATTCATTCTGATTAGGGTTTGATGAGAATCCTAATTGAACTAGTATACAAGGAGACATTAGGATTATGGTTCCAATGTATAAAATAATAAGCATTCGGTCTTTCTTGCTTTGTTGAGAAAGACAATAACTTATCATCGTTCTATCAATGAATTATGTATGTTATCTATTCTCGACAATTTGACATGAATGATCCTTGGTTAATCTATTCAATATAGATTAAAGTAATCATGAGTGGATTATTCTTCCGATAAACAAAATATTAACAAACTCAGTAGCTCCGTACATCATATAATATAATTATCATAATTCCTTAATTAGGGTAAGTACAAGTATTTGAAAAATGGGAAGCTTATTTTGATTATAATAAGTACAAAGATTTGAAACCAAACTCAAATAAAAGTTTATGACAATATAATTATTTATATATAATTCTTTAATTGCATTTTGTGTTGCAATAATAATTATATGAGTTCAATTGGTAGATGCCAATTGCCAAACATGGTCTAATAAAAAGTCAACAGATGAGATCTCATTTTGATACACATGTTTAATTAAGCTACATGAGAAACGAATTAGGGTTTATTTATTTATTGTCATTTCAATATTTTTGTGTACCATTTCTTCACGATTCCCAATTGCCAAAAATCCAACATTTTTCCAAAATTGAATCTCTCTCATTAATGTGTTTTTAACTCTATGGTCCTATTGGGTCAAAGCTATTAGCTATATGTACCATCTCCCTTTTGCATAAGTCACACGGTAAGAAAAAGCCTAGAGAAACCATAGGCTTCAACTTTTAATTAATGCCCTAAGGGTGGGTTGCATGAAAAAAACAAATCTAACAGGATGTTTGGGGATCATCTACCTACACGGAAGTGAGTGGACTATAACAGTTCACTCATTGATTGGGACGTTGGTTTAAACGATGGGAATTAATAGTTATCTTACCTTCATTTTTACCAACAATAAAACTAATTACAATTTAATGGTGAATATAGTCATTCTTCCTCTGCCAATGTTTTTAATGACTGGAATTGAAACATAAAATATTATAATTAATACAAACTAAGATAGTTTGTATGTACACTACTATAATCTACAAACTATGCGTGAAAGTAACACTTGTAATGTTACACTACTATAATTTGTCGGCGTTAGTTTGACGTGATTTTGTACTCCACTTGCATATTAATGTTATAGAGTAATCAAATCAACATGGTCGAAATTAAATTATTTTGTCACATACGACCAAATAAAAATAAAAGAAGAAGGAGAGCGTTTTTAATTAATTAAATTAAATGTGGTGGTAAATGGAAGGTAAGGAATCAATGTTTGAATAGTGAAAACACTATTGTTATTACACATGCACAGCCAATAGTCAGCTTTTGTTGTTGGTTACTTAAACTTACAACAGAGTATCTTCGTGAAGATACGATCTCAATTTTTTTGATGAAAAGTCCAAATCCAATAATCTCTTCATTTCCTTTAATCGATCTCCAATTTGTTCGTACCTTAAATTTAATAAGCACCACCGAACAATTTCTGTACGTAATCCGTATTCATATAGCAGCATCACCATAAAATATTTACAAATATAGTAAAATATTTAAGTCTATCTACGATAAATCACGATAAACTACTATTTGTGTCTATCTGTATTAAGATAGACACATATAATAGTCTAGTCTTTCTTGGTCTATCACAATTCATTCTACATAGATTGTAATATTTTGCTATATTTATAAATATTTTGGTTCATTTTGCTATATTTGAAAATAACTCTTACTATAAACTATAGGACCTAGACAACTCTCCAAACTCTACCTTTCTCTACTCTTACCACAAACGTAAAGTTTAAGTGGGATATGGATGAGACTTGAAAAGAGGTTTGAGATTTAGAATTTGTTAACGCGAAACAACTCAAATATGAATTGAACTTCGAAAACCAAATCTATCATAAACTAAATTCTATTAGGAAGATCTATGGTACTTAATGGAGGACAATTATCTCTAATGATATAAGACTGTTTAGGATACGAAAATAAAATGATGAGAATGTATATTTAAAGTAGACAATATCGTACAATTGTAAATCTTTTGGAGGCTATTATCCTAATAAAACCCATACTGCATATCCCTTATTATATTCTAAGACATTTAGTCCTTCTAAAAGGGGTTCACATTTGCCATGAAAATAATATAGAAAATAGTTGCTAATATTGTTTAAATATACATTCATAGTTATAGATTTGTTAAAGTTGTCTCGATTAATTATTGTAGAGTTGATAATAAGGTAATTTTAATGGGTAGAAATTTTGAGAATAATAATAAGGTGAATAACAATATTTTTGAAAAATTATAAATATAACAAAGTTTATCAGCGATTGATTCTTATGGTATTTCAATGATAGGCTAATGTTTGCAATATGGTGATATATTTCTATCAGATCCTAGCAGATTTTGTTATATTTACAATTTTTTTTTAAAAATATTACTATATATGTTAATATTTTGAATCTAATTTTTATACTCACAATTGTCGCTTGATAAAAAAATGAGAACAATCTCTAAATAAATGGACGGATGTCTAAAGAAAATTGCCTAACTTGTTTTTTTTATAAATAATATATTCAATATATATATAAACAAAGTACAACATCATAACTAATGGGCCTATGCATTATGCGCATTGTGTAACATCCAGTATTGTGGGCTCAATTACATCAATCTGGAAAATTCGAGCCCAAAAGCAGGAATATGGGCTTACATGCTTCTGCGAACTCCCTCGCGAGCCGGCCCACAAAATACCAGCCCGAGGTAAGATGAAGGTGTATATGGATGTTGCAAGTAATATGGGAACTTGCCAAGGTGGAATCTTTAGAGAAAAACGAAATGTTACCTCATATTGCCCCATTAGGTCTTTTGGTCCTATTCTTTTTTATAATTTACTCGATTTCTTCCATAATCCTTTTATTAGTCATTTTTCTTCGACGAGCAACTTATGATATGATTTGAATAATAGACTAACTTTAAAAACATATTTTGAAATATAATCTTATAAACACTATTTCTATATATAAATTTGAACTTTTGACCAATATTTTAAAAATAGTACCTATATATATATATATATTTTAATTTGACAGCAAAAATCGGTAAAAAAATATGAAATAATAGTAAAGTTTAAAAAATAGAAAAAAAAAGAAAAGAGAAACGAGTGTTGATTATTTATTTTAAAGTAGTTTGTATTTTATTTGTTTAGAATAGATAACAAGTTGGGTTTACTTGTCATTTAATTACACGAGGTTCATTATACACCTAAACACGCACGGCGTCAAACTTCAATTAGTCAAAACATTTGATATTTCCTAATTAGAATTTTGGTATATTGAAGAGCATATAATATTGTAAAAATGTAATTAAAAAATTGTGAATATAATTATGATATTCAGATAATTAATTTCGAATTTCCATGATTATACGCCACGAAATCGCGAATCGGAATCAAACGATTTTGTCAACACCGATTCTTTCTCTTTCCATCTCTTTTTCTTTTCTCGGTTATTTTCTCGAGAAAATCTAGCACCGAGAAAATTTCATCTAATTTCAAGGAACTGCGGTTCAATCACTCTTGCATAATTTCCGTAAACGGAAATGGATCGGAGGAGACCTGCTAGTCCAGTCTACGCCAGGCAGTGGAGTGGCGGCTCCAGCAGCACAGGATCTTCTTCTCCGGTCATGTCGCCGGCTCATCCTCAGTCTCGATTGGGTGCATCTTCCACAATCAAGCGCGCCCAGAATGTTGCCGCCAAGAAGGCTGCTGAACGTTTGGCTCTGGTAATGGCTACCACGCATGAACCAGAGGACGACGATGAAGACGATGATCTCAGCTTTCGTTTCGGTGCTCCACCTCCTCCTCGTACTCACTCCTCTTATCCAACTGTTGTCAATAGTAACAATACCAATTCGTTTCATACGATTTCGGGTCCAAGGATTAACAGATCTCCCTCCCCCGCGGTAATTTCGAGTATCCCTGCCTCTTCTGATTTAATTAGGTGTCTGCTTGATGTCAATTCTCATGTTACTTTGTCTGTGTCCGTGTGGATTGGTAGTTGGATTGAGCTTTCCTAGTCTCTACTTTTTTTTTTAATCATGTTTTATAAGATCCGTGCACTAGTAGTCTGGCTTGTTGTGGATTGTTCTAGGATACTACAGTTTGTGATCAATTCCACGCGGAGCATTTTCTGGCGGTTTGAATTGTTTTAGCATTAGCATGTGGTACACTATCTAACGAGAAGGTAATTGGAATTTCTGGTGTTTTGATTAGTTAGGTCGGAATATCGTAGAGATTGTTCCTCCAGTTCGATCCACATCAACTGGTAGATCAGCAATGTCCGTGCGTGTGAACCCGAACGTACCACCGAGTAAACATCCACTTAAAACTCCAGTCTCCATACCTCCAATTGAACCTCCTTCTAATAGGATTGGAGATAGAAGGTTATTATTCTATGGAACCTTGTTTTTTTCAAAATACATGTGAATAATGGAGCTTATAGTTATGGAAAATAGGGTAGTCCAGCTTTCTTGTTCAGTTCAACGAACTAGCTATCAGCGGAAAGCTTTTGACAACGTGATGAGGCAGTGTGTTTTCCCATTTACTCAATTCCAAATTTTTGTGCAGGTTTGCACCAGATATTGGACAGGCCAATTCCAAAGATGCCGGAGATCAGCGGGAAGCATCAGCACTACGTGACGAGGTATGGCATTATAAATGTAAAAATTAAATTCTCTTTCTTGCTTTAGAAAGATCGCTCCTCCATTGGATTGGAGGAGCTATTTCCTTAGTGTATTGACTTCGTCTTTTGATCTATGGAGTTACACCATAACTGTCGAGTCAAATGCTCCAAATCTGACTTGGATCTTTTTGCAGCTTGATATGCTACAAGAAGAGAATGAGAATATACTTGAAAAGGTCTGCTTACCATTCCAAGAAAGCTCATGAATATGAATATCAGTTCCCTCAATATCATGTTCAGTTGATATTTACACTCGAGTTTGTTGGACAGCTTCGACTAGCAGAAGAAAAACGGGAAGAGGCGGAGGCTAGAGCTAGAATGCTAGAGAAACAGGTATTAATTGACCTGTTGATTTTTTGAATTTTGATAATAGGTTGATTGAAAAGTGAAAAATAAGTAAATCATAGTGCTTCAACAGAGAATGATGGCTGTAGGTAATTTAATGGTTATTAGACTGTCCTCTCTTCCATTATGCTTGACTGCATGTTTCTTGAGATGAGATGTTGGTCGGCTAGTTGTTTTTTTTAACTTCTGCATAGGTATCCAGTTCATTGAATAAACTTTTGCATTTGTTGCAAGATTTTCACATCTCTTTCTGGAATTTGCTGACTAATATTTATTATTTTCATATTAATACTTTAATAGGTTGCTACTCTTGGAGAGGGCGTGTCCTTGGAAGCTAAATTATTGAGCAGGTATGTTTGCATCCTTCTGTATTTTCCTTTTCTTCATGAAAATGTCTGTCTTATTGTTTCACACTATTTATTTGTAGGAAAGAAGCAGCCCTGCGTCAAAGAGAGGTATGTTGAGATCGTAACTGCATAAAGCATGTATAATAGGTTTTAAGGAATCAAGTCATTTATATATTGTAGGCCTTTACAATATTAATCCTATTTCTAGGAAATGGCCAAGTCGTCATTTGTTCCATTTCAAGTAACTCATTTGTTATTGTTTTTTGTCTTTTTTTTTTGTTTTTAATCCCGTCTGTATTCTTTGTACAGGCTGCACTCAAAGCTGCACAACCAACCAAGGATAGTAGAAACGAAGAACTTGCTGCCCTTCGTTCAGAAATTGAGGTCGAAATCACTACCTCTATGTATATAACTAGTTGAGTGTTTTCAATCTATGTCCTGGTTTCAGATGTATGACATTGTAATTATTTTATCAGAACTTAAAAGAGGAGTCAGCGGCAGCTACAGAACAACTCCGAGAAGCAGAGTCTGAAGCAAAGGCTCTTCGTGTAATGACACAGAGAATGATTTTGACACAGGAAGAGATGGTTAGTGTTTAGCTAAAGAAGCAAGATCTACGTTCAGTTGTCTTTTGCTGTGAAATTCTCTTTCAATCATATTCATAGTTTATCCTTCTTTTTTCCAGGAGGAGGTTGTTTTGAAGAGGTGTTGGCTTGCTCGCTACTGGGGCTTAGCTGTTCAGTATGGTAAGAAACACTTTCTAGATTATAAATGCCTCATAACATACTCAAGTTGTTTAAGTTCTTGGCTTATTGGGCTGGGATGATGGTTGGCAACATTAAAATTTTATGAAGTTCACAAAAACGAAGTAAAAAGGAATTCAAAAAGCCCTTGGTGGAGTATTCAGGTGTTCTTGTAAACCCTTTTGGTTTCTGGAGGGGGTATCTTGTCCCTTCGTATATTAGGTTGCTGGGTTGGTTTCTTTTGCACGAAGTGGTTATCGTTTCTTACAAAATAAATAAAGAATCAATTTATAAAAAAAAAAAAAGAGGGCTCTACTTTTGAAGTAAGGAAGAAAATTCAAAATTATGGAAAGTATTGGTAAGAAGATGAGGAAAGAGGAGCTGTGGGTGAATTTTTTGGTTGAGGGAGTTTCAGTTACTGAAAAGGAAGATAAAAGAAGGTGGGTGTTGGATGCAACTGGTTCTTTGGTTAGTTCTTTGTTCTGTTTATGCTGTTTGGAAACTTACATACCAGACCCAGAGAACTGATCTTCTGGCGTTGTTGATATATTTGGAAGGTTGAAACTCTACCCAGAAACTCCGACAAAGATCCCCTTATCTGGACACTGGGTGTTTGCTCAAGTTGGATCCAGTTCTTGTTTGAAAGTTGAAGAGAATCTCAGTCATTTGTTTCATTGTTCTTACAAGAGAAAAAGTTGGTACCAGTGTTTCAAGGATTCAAGTGTTCGTGGGTCCTAGATGTGGCAATAATAAACAATGTTCCTTTTTATGCTTTGTGGTATTCAGTTGGAAAAGGAAGCTAGATTATAAATTATTATAGTTTAATATGGTCAAGGTACTTTATGGGGACTCTGGACATGAAGGATTGGCGTGCACTTTTCAAGGAAATCGAGATTTGTGGGAGGAAATATATGAAATCATCAAAGTGGGTTGGTGGGCTTGCTCTCTCTAATCCTTGTTGGGCTTTTTGCAACAATTTTTGGATTTTTCCCTGATATAATGATTTAATGTTTTTCTTTTCCTTCTGATTATTTATTTCTTAAAATTGTTACCTTTTAAGGAAGTTGGGACTTGAGAGACTTCTTATTTTGATAAGAAACAAATTGTATGCATGGCATTACACAAAAAAATTGTTAATTTTAAAAAAATTAGCAAAACTCTGTATGATGTTTTCTTCCGTTGTACTCCTCTCCTCTCTTGAACTTGGTCATTGATTGTTGATCCTCTTTCTAGTACTTTTGTATAGAACGTGGATGACTTTTTTCTTTCCCAAAGAGATTTTGAATGCCAATGTTTAATATCTTCCTTGGTCTTTTTTCCCTCCTACTTTCATTTATGTTTTCTGAAGTACAAGGTTTTTTTAAAAATAATTTTACATCTTGACCACTTGTATATGCTGAAAGAATTTGTCTTCTTTTGTAGTGTTTTTGTTTTTGGGTCTCTCTTCACTGATTTGCTTATTTCCAGGCATATGTGCGGATATAGCAATCTCAAAACATGAGTATTGGTCTTCTTTAGCTCCTTTGCCGTTTGAAGTTGTAATTTCTGCAGGACAAAAAGCTAAGGAGGAGCCTGAAGGTTGGTTCAACTGTTGGCTTGTTGTTTAATATCATGCAATGGGTTTATCGAGTCCTCACTACTTCATTAATAAAAATAATGTTGGGCACCAATGTTTCAGGTCGAAATGATCAAGATAGGAGTAAGCTCATCCAGGACATAAATGATCTCTCTGGGGAAGGAAATATTGAGACTATGCTTTCAGTCGAAATGGGATTGAGAGAATTAACATCTCTAAAGGTTTTCTTTTTCCAACTTCGTTGTTGTTTCTATTTCTCCCTTACTTATCTACCACCCTGGGCTGCGTCTTTGTGGAAACCATAAGATTCTCTATGATAAGATAATAATCACACTATCTGTTATTTCGTTTTGTATTCCCCGAGTTTAGATGCGAATAACAGCTCTTTGCAGCTTGAATCATTCCGATGTATCCTTGCTATTGATATGCCCTTATGTTAATCTTTCTCTCAAAATCCTTCATTCTTGCGCAGGTTGAAGATGCAACTGTGCTTGCATTGGCACAACAAAGACGTCCGAGTTTGATTCATCAATCAGGTAGTCAGTTTTTTTCTCACTTACGTCTGGAGTTTCTATTGTCTTCCAAACTTCCTGAACAATTGCAATTCCAGTTTATTTGTATATTTTGAAAATTAGTTTTTTTTGTTACCTTTCTCAATTAGTTATAAGATGTATTACTATTTTGAATAATCAGAGGTTTGTTCACTTTTTATGTCTATCTTTAGATGGACGAATTGCTTATATGCTACCTTGGTCACTGACTAAGCAAATCTTTTTAGAATCGGAACATAGAGAATTATTTTAAAGCTTTAGTTTGATTTGCTATTATTACAAACTGAATGATTTGTTAATTGAATCAAATAGGAATGGTACTCATAAAGTTACTTTACTTATTTTCTTTCGTTTTGTTAATCACAGATTCAAAAGCACCTGCCGATCCGAAGTTTTCTGAGGCTTTTGGTAAGTTAACTGCTGCACCTTATGCACTACACTCATTAGATGTTTAGAAGATCAAAAACGCAGCCAGATCTTTGTATTAGGCTATTTGTTATTTTATGGCTGGTGGTGGAAGGAAAAGATTCTAAGGGTATTGGACTGGATTTGGTTGATGAATCATAAGATCAAAAGGGTATAGAAGACAACTGACATTGACTTGATAGATCAATCTTGATTGAGTCAATGTACGAAATGTTACTCCAAGTGTAGGTATAATGCATAGGTTAAAACGAGAGGCAGACTCTCTGTCGTTGCGTTTTGACTTAACAATTTATCTATAATCTTTCATGGGCGACCCTTTATCTTGCTCATTACTTTGTACTCTCACTCTCTTTCTTTCACTTTTATTTTCTACGTCTTTCTTTCTTTTGCATACATTTTCTCTCACTAATCTCTCCTACGTACATTTTATTTCTCTTTTTTTATTTATTTATTTTATTTTATTTTAACGGTTTTCATTTGAGTAAATTGTCAATTTTAGAAGTATTTATTATAGCAATCATTTAAAAAGTGTTTTTAGTTAAATAAAAAAAGTCTAAAATATTAGAACCAAATAATCAAGCAATTTATTATTCAGCACTTCACTTAAAAACACCCTCACACAAGAAGAATTAGTGAAGCTGATGGTTTAAGAGTCCAACTCACAACTAAGAACTAGAACAAGAAGAAAGATCGGATAAAAAGAGTGCACGTTTGGCTTACTAGTTATTTCATGATTGAACTTCTCTCTTTGCAGAACTAAGTGAAGCTGAAGCTGAAGATGTTCTTTTTAAGGAGGTAGTTTCGTATGTCTCATCTTCTTCTTGTCGTTGGTCACGAGGAATTGAGGATTATTTAGTTTTGTGCTATGTGAACCTCCTACTTTTATTTTTCCTTTTGCGATTTTACATTACACTATTATTAGGTGTTTGGAATAACTTTGGAGAAAAATGTTTTTTTGTAAATAAAATTGATTTTTCGATTGGCACCTTTGAAATAATTAATAATTGAAGTGCGTTTAATATAGTTTATTATATGGTTTTAGAAAAATCCTAATAAATAAGCAGTTAAAAAAATTGAATTTATTTAAAAACCTCTTTTTTTGAAGAAACACTTTAGAGATAGATTATCCAAAAAGGATTTAAAGTGTTTAACTGGAAGTCCTCAAAAGATGTGGAAACTCCGGTGCCCAAAAGTGTCTAATCTTCTACTTGTCTTCAACTAATAAATGATATTGTTTGCTTTTACAGCCTATGGCATTTTTTTCCCCTATAAGATCTTCATATTTCATTTCTTAGTCTAAAGTTATTATCCTGTTAAGTATCCTAGATTAATGTAAATCATCTGTTCAACTTTATGAACTACTTTACATACCCGTATCTTGGCATCCATTGTTTGTCCCTACAAAAATGAGCGTCGTGCATATTTGGTTAACTTATGTTTGCATGAGTCAGACTTACAAAATTTTGGTTTCAAAATTGACGGAGTTTGAAAACTTATGTAGGCTTGGCTTACATACTTTTGGAGAAGAGCCAAGGCATATGGTGTGGATGAGGATGTTGCAGATGAGCGGCTCCAGTTTTGGATCAGTCGTAGTGGACAACCTCCAACTTCACATGATGCTGTGGATGGTACGGTTCATATTTTCCATTACTGGTTTGATATCTTTGCGTTTTCGATAGCTTTTCTAGTCTTGTATTTGAATCATTGTTTTCTCGATTTTTATTATGGTATCTATACAAATTAGCTTCCTTATCGGTTTGATGTATTACTGACATTTGTGCAACTGCATAAAATTTCATAAAACACTAGTGTTGCCCATTTACACACACAAGAAGTGGGATTCCTATCCTTGGGAAAAAAAGAAAAAAATGCAACGCTTAGTATAGGCTTTCTAAAACCATCTCATTTGGGGATCTAACTACATTATACATTATACTTTTAAAAACCAACAAGTGCTTTAATCATCATGTTGGACTGGTTTGAATTGGGCCTAGGTTTTAGACACTTGCCACATATAAGCCCTCTAACTCTATTAACACCTTTACATCATTATTATATGATATTTCTCTCAATCATGAGAGCAGGCGTAGCTAACACATTGTTAGTGAACCACGTAAATTTTTGTGTCAATTTCTTCTCGTCTTTTTTCTTTGCCTGTCGATTTCATTTTTGTCATAACACATCAATATTGGGAGTTGTACACTATCTAAAAAAGATGATAAATATAGATGTAATTTGTTCGTCTGGAAGCCTCAGATTATGCGGTTACTATCATCTGGAATGTATCCTGTATTCTATAGCACAACTCTTTATAACTTCATGAAATAGCTTAAAGTTTCATATCCTTGGCAGTTGAACGAGGGCTTGTAGAGCTGAGAAAGCTTGGAATAGAACAACAGCTTTGGGAGGCATCTAGAAAGGAAATCGATCAATCTTCTGCATTCTCACTCAGTAATCACAAATCTGCAAAAGACTTAGACACCTTATCCTGAAAGATCGCTCGGATTTAAACGGACTCAAATGTCAGTTTTTTTTTTTCCTTCTTTATTTTTTGCAACAAATTCTCTCTGCCACCTTTCTACTTTTAGCCTGTTTTGCCCAGAGTGGATGCACATTTATTTTCTATCCTTGTGCCTTGTGTGATATTCTGTTACATCTACCCCTCCAACTGAGAGTTTATAGTGAAATGTTATTTTAGAGTGCCTTGTGCCTTGTATGATAATTAGACTTCATTCCCAATTCTTTTACCCAAAAGTTCAATTAATTTTTTCCAAGTTTAGCTCTCCATTATAATTGAAGTCTCCAATTTGTGCTTTTCTCCCTCCAAAAACATAGATTGAGAAGGGGAAAGAAACGAATCCAAATTCTTTAGTTTACTTCCCCCCCC
>JBBPDJ010000004.1:12449386-12460715 GCA_037974625.1 Cucumis cinereus | reverse complement strand
ACACATGTTTCTGCATTTGAAACACTTCAATGAATTGCATGATGCAGAAGCTTATCCTTTGAATCAAAAGAACTCCAAAACACATGTTTCTGCATTTGAAACACTTCAATGAATTGCATGATGCAGAAGCTTATCCTTTGAATCAAAAGAACTCCATACGCCCATATGATGTGAAAATGGTATTACCAACCAGTATAACCAAGAAATGGAAAGAGATCATAAGCTATTGCCCTCGCTTGTTGGTGCCCTTGTTAACTAGAGATCTGCTCGATGGGAGATGTGATTAGGCGTCCACAATATGCACGGCACCTCTATCTCTATCATCCTTCTTTGGTGCCTTTTTCCGCTTTCTTTCACTTTGAGGCTCTTTTGTCTTTAGATCATTGCAGATGGATGTTAATATGGCAGCCAAATGCTCGTTTCTATGGGCTGAGACCAAAATGAAGCAGAAGCGAAAAGGTTCAGGCAATTAAGTACTACTTCAAGTCTGTTGCATATGGACTACATATAACTAGACCAGTACAACAAATAACTTGGGAATCCGACATGCTAACCTGTTAGTATTACATCTTCTGTATTTACCGATTTCCGACCAGCATGCTGAACAAATAACTCGAGGTCCTTCGCCAACTGTTCTGCTACACAAGTTATCATTCCGTTATCTCATTGCAACACTAATCATAAAAACAAATCAAACACAAATATGATAGAATTATCTTCTTTCCCTGCTGGCTTAGATGGAAGTAGAACTATTGCAAGAGAGTACACAGAATTTTGTTTTCCTCGCATGAATTGTACCATTGCCATTTCATATGTTAGCCCTGTGACTACAAACATAAGCATGACCCTATACCAAGATATGAACTTAGGCCTGGTTGAAACTTAGTAAACCTACCAAATCATTCATGCATTTTATGAAAGCATACACTAGTTTCATTCTATGATAAGCATACATTTACTTCTTTTAGACAATGAAAGAGTAGAATATTCATTGGTAACAGAAAACGAACTTGAGATTTGGTTAAAATATAAAGTAAAAAAATAAGGTTAAAATACCATTGTAGTCCCCATACTTTGAAATTTGTTCAATTTTAGTCCCCTATACTTTCAATTGCACAATTTTTGTTCCCGCACTTTTAATAAATCTTAAATTTAGTCCCTCAATTAATTTTCACCGAATTTGATTAAATGGTAATTTTCGTGTACAAAATTCCAATAAGTGAATATATTTTCAAAATTTATAATAAAAATGCAATAGATAACAAATAGTTTTTAACCAAATACTAACTTTCCCTGAGGCAAAGCACAAAATCTAAGTCTCAAGATTAGCGCCATTTTTGGTTCTTAGGGGTCTTACACCTCTTCTACCTAAGGCATATGTTCCCACAAGAGCACAAGAGTGAAGGATTTACACCTAACTTGATCACTGTAAGGTGTAGGTCTCAAGATAGAATGAGGGACGTCTTCTTTGTTCCTCATTCTGAAAGAAACATTCATAAATGATAGAAACTATAAAATCGTCTGATTAGAATCCAAAAGTATCGCGCAAAGTCATCCGGAAGTTATCACATCTCAATTGTCTCTCCATCATTTATTCTTCTGGAAACTCTTTTCTGTTTTAAACTTGACCAAAGTAATGCAGTTTCCTTCCAACTAGGTCACACAACTTAACAACAAAGCACAGAGAGGCGACCTAACAAACCGAATGCATGCTAAAGAATAAGGAAATTTATAGTTGAAATCACATGTAAGCTACCTAAAATTGATGGAAGCACAGGTAGAAGAGAAATAAAATTAAAGGAATTAACAATTAGATTATGCACATAATTAAGAATGAAAGTGTTCCGAAATGGTGGGAGTTAATTAGCAATTTCAGTGATCAATAGCTACAAAGCGCTAAAAATAACATTGCAGACTCAGAACAGGCAGGAAAGAAAAGTAAACAAACTTGTATATTTGAAGGCTAAATCAGCGACACAAGTCATCACGGGTTCAGATATTTCCATGCCGCTTTTCTTCGCTGCAAAACAAACGAAACAGTTGGAGAATAGAGCAAGACAAACAAAAAGTAAGAAAAGATGGAATTGGCATTCAGTTATCGGAGGTGGAGATGAAGAGAGTGAGATGAAGTTGTTAACCTTCAGCTTCAGCGATAGAAATGGTGGAGAGCCGGAACCTGTCCCTCAAGAGTTCGGAAGCGGAGTCGTCTTCTTCCATTCCAGTTTCCATTTGCAGAGCAGAGGCTTCTGGACTTGCAATTTGCCTCTTTTCATTTCGCATTTATTTCCCTCCACGAATGCCTCTGGCGAAGGGACGGGGACGGGGACGGCCTTAAACGAACCGTTTCGCCATTTTCTTTCATTATAAAAAAAAAAAAGAAATTCAATTGATTATTACAATTAATTAATATCTCACCTCTACTGTTATGGTTATCAATTAATTTAAAATAACAACGATTAGATATTATATTAAAATTGTAAAATATCCAAATAAAAACGATAAAAAGGTCATCCACATAATTGAAGTCTATTATAATTTATTCATCCATGATATTTCATTATGATGTTACCAATTTTTATTACGAAATTAGAAAATTGTTGAGGTGTCCTAAAATTCAACCACTAAAATTGTTTAGAGACCTAAATTGTTTTACCCTAAATTTGATTGGAGACTCCCGAAATAATAGCAACGTGTCAATTGCATGTGAATGTAAGGTTATAACAGTCGTGTTTGGATTCACAAAGCTCTCCTCTCTACTCCCTACTCCTACACCAGCGATCGTAGGGCTTCCGAGAAGTCTAAAACAAAAACAAACTCATCGGAAGCTCAAACGTCCCATTGAAGGGAGAAATGAGCAATTCTTATTGCCATTTTCAATAGAAGCTAAGAACATGGCGGAGCCTGTGGAAGACAACGACGGAACCAACAGCAAGGAAGAGCAAGAAGAGGCTTTGGTCGCTCTCATCGATCATCGTTGCCGTGAAGTTCAAAATCTCAAGCAGCGTATCTCCTACTACACTTCACAGGTCTCTCTAACTCAACATCCTCATACCCTTTTTTTTTTATTCATTCATCTTTTGCTGTAACCTAAAACTAATTTGATGTTTACGTCACTACAAACTGAACATTCTATTCATAGAATTGCTGTATTGATTGATCCATGGAATCTCTTCTCCCGTTCTTAATTTCATTATTTTCAACTTCATCTTAATTTCTTAACTCTGCAGCTTGAGGAAGCGCAGAAGAGATTGCAGGATTCAGAATCAAAATTGGCCCGGCTTCGTCGTCAGGGCAATGTAGTGTCGTCCAAAGATTCTCTGAAAAGTAGAGCTGTGAGTGTGAAAGTGGAGCAAACGGTAAATGAAGGTAGCAAGCCTCAGCCAGTGTCGAAACCCGAGCTTGTGATTCCGGCTGTGGTTCCAAAGACTTCCCAGAACAGTGCATTGGCTGGGAATGGAGCGAAGGTTTCAAATAGCTCTAGGGCTCAATCAAGTCCTTCTCATATTAAGAATGTAGTTAAAGTTGAAGGGGACAAAAATATTGGCAACTCTTCTCTTCGAGAAACTTCGAACACTCCTGATAGAGGAACAAAACGGAAGCTTGGTACGATTCTCGTTGGTCAAATATTCTCTCTATGTTAGTTTCAGTTTTCAGCTGCAAATTCATTTTTTTTATGGTTATTATGCACATCTGATTCATCATTCAACAACTCTTTTGCGGTAACTGCTAAAATTTTAACTCTTTATTCCAGAACAGCAGTTCAAGGAGCATAAAGAGTTGATTCCATTAATACGTAGCAGCTCATCACCTTCTCAAATCCGCTGCGTTGGGAGCAATCACATCTCCAGTCAGCATAAGAGAAAGTTGAGAAGTCTCATCTCATGCCCTGTGAACGAACAGTTATTCGTGACCAGGTAACTGCATAAGATTATATATAATTTATAAACAGTCAGAGAGACTGAAGAAACCTTTACTTAAAACTATGACCGGCGGCTCCAGTTCCTTAAAAAATGTGTTCCTTATGGCAAGTGTCTTAATCATCATATTATACGATTTTCATTATTCTTACTTCTCTGATTCTTCACCCCAAAATGATGGAGTGAATAAAAAAGGTTAGGATCCCACAATTAAGTAGTAGTCCTAACAAAATCTCACCCGAAAGGTTTAGATAATAAAGTCCCATTAATGGAAGGGTCTTAACCTCCAAAACGTATACTTACCTTTTCCACCCTTCTAGTCAAATGCATATATTTAACCTTTTTGTGGTATTGAAATGTTTATATTTACAGTGCCCTGGATGGAGTAGTCAACTTGTGGCAGTTACAGGCTAGAGGGTGAGTGCTGTTTATTTCCCACTTTATCCTACCTATATCATATCTCATCTACAACTATCATCTTCTAGAGTTATAAGGTATGATCATTCTGGTTTGAGCCTGAACTATTTGCCATGCCAATTGGTGAACCTTGACATGGTACGCGTTTATAAGAATCCTCTTTGAATGAGATGTTGATTTATTTTCTAATGTTATAACCATATCATTGTTGGTTTCTATGAAACAAAAATGAATAATCAATAGTTTTGTGCAAGTTAAGATGATGCTTTTAGCTGACTGAGGGTACAAATGCTCATCTGTTGTTTTTAAATCTATAGTTTGAGTATAAAAATCCTTTTTATTGTGGATGTAGTTTCCTATTGGAGGAATGTATTTGTAATTTTGTACGATGCTATTAACATATTACAAAACGTTGTAGTTAAATACCCTTGTCAGTCATCCCTTGAGGCTTGAAGTATATATAGATGAGGCATTTCTTGATGTCTTCAGAACTAGAGACTCTTCTCAATTACATAAGTGACACAATCTTTTCCACTCTCTACCCAGATATAGAAATGCTTAAGAGTGTGTTTCTGTCCATCTCCTCTTTATCCACTCCTTCTATCACAGGTCAAGTGCCTCTCTTCTTAGTTCTGCGGACTGTGTATCTCCAAAACAAAGAAGATGGCCAGAAGATATGGCCTGGCATCCAGAGGGGAATCGTGTATTTCTTGTTTACAGTGCTGATGGTGGGGACTCTCAGGTCTCAATCATGAATCTGAACAAAAGTGAAGGGGTATGGTTTATATTAGAAATCAACATTTACCTTTGGCATGCATTTTTCTGGCAAGGTTATAATTTTAATTTTAGGTGCACATCTCTTTTCCAAGACAACTAAATTGTACTTTTCCAATTTTAAAACTTGTGAATTTGAGATTTTGGGACTAAGGTGAGTAATTATGTCTGTACATTGACAGAAAGCTCGTGTTACTTTCTTTGAGGATAAACCTCATGTTAAGGGCATTATCAACAGCATAATTTTCTTGCCTTGGGATAGCACGTCTTTTATCACTGGTGGAAGTGATCATGCTGTCATACAATGGAAAGAGGGAGACGGGGAGAAAATATGGAAGCCAAAGGCATTGCACAGAAACCTGCACTCTTCAGCAGTCATGGGAGTTGCAGGGATGCAGCAGAAGCCAATTGTACTTTCTGCAGGGGCGGACAAGAGAGTACTTGGGTTTGACGTAAATGTTGGAAGAACAGAGTTCAGGCATCAGATAGAAAGCAAATGCATGAGTATATTGCCTAATCCGTGCGATTTTAACCTATTTATGGTCCAAACAGGGTGAGTTTTCTCATAATAGAATTTGCTTGCAATGAAAAGTGAGTTGTCTTGTGTATAATGCAAGTGATCCCAGATTTCCATTTGTTTTATCAGTGGTGCCTAAAATTTTGGGTATTCATTTCTAGCGGTTGAGTAACAGTCCAATAGAGAGATTCCTTGTGCTAGACATAAAATCAGAGGTAAACATGATTAGGCATGACGATGAATTGCTAACTTATTCCCAGAAGAAATTAAGTTCGTTCTTCAGTTCTAAGATTGCAAATATGACGAGACATATCTTTACAGCCTCTCGAGCATATTTTAATTGTGTAATATTGGTATCTAGTATTTAATTTTTTTATATTTTTTTTGTAAGAAATTAAACTAGTAATTACCCGAAGGGGAATCTCAAAAAGAGAATGAGAATACCCCGTAAAACCGATGGGGTTTACAAAAGAATCCCACTTGGCTTAGGAAATTCTTTGAACATATACACTAAGTAGAGGGAAAAAGATCTCACTAGGTCCCTGAAGCCATCAAAAGGACCATATCTTGAAACACTACACCCTTCCATTTCTTTGGAACCTCTCTGGAATGATCCACAAAGAAGTTGGATTAGAGCCAACACCATGTCTTTGGGATGCACTGATGGTAAATGACGCAGTATCATAAATGGCTACTCTGGTCATTTACAAATCACTAACTTGGGGATAAAGAGTAAATAGGGATCATCTGTTCCACTTGTTGCAAGGTGTGCAGTTGATCTTCTTGGGCTAGTACCCACATATAGAACGTCATTTTATAGGAATGTCAGCTTACCAAATAGCCTCATGATATTTTGAATTGTCGGAGAGTTCATCCATCTGGAAGAGACCCAAGAACTAGGATTTTCAAGTGTCAGAAGCCTCTACATTTCAAAATCCACCTTTTAGATTCTGAAGAATCATTAAAAAAGACCCGAAATCTTGAAGCAATTAGGATAGAATGGCCATTCACTCATCTCTAATCATTGGGATGTAGGAAACTCCTTCAGGAACAACCGATAAAATTGGAAAGGTCGACAAAAAGTTGTGTAAATTACAACTCTGCAGGTGCAGAGCCTTGGAAACAGCAGCCTCAGTGGACTTTCATGAAGCCAAGAAACCTCCCCTACAAACTTTAGCTTGCATCTGTACCATTTGTCCACCGCAGCACTTGAAAATTGCTTGTGGATTGTGAACGCTCTCATTCAACTACTAGGGGTCAAGGGATAGTTTCTAGTATTAACTTTCCTGCAAAGAGCATTAGTTTCCAACATAAATCCCCAACCTCATTTATCAACAAGGGCCAACATTACTCTCTTTGGAGCTGCTAATACATTACTTGGCTTTCGTGCAATGATATATTGAACTAGAGGATTTTATCTGACTTGACTTTCGTGTATTATACTCTGTGAGCAAAGTTACTATTCAAAGAAAATGATGAAATATTTTATTGGGCCAAATTTACAAATTTTAGTACAGTTGAAAGCCCCTGCAGATCTTTCCGTCATTTGCTTCCATTGAAAAAGAATCGTGGTGATAAAATCCCGACTAAATATCTATAGGTTTAGACTGAAATTATATATCGATTAAGCTAGAGAAAACTTAAACAAAGTACTTTGATTATCTACTTAATTAAATCTTTTGCGTGCAGCACTCCAGGAAAGCAACTTCGGTTATATGATATCAGACTTAGACAGACAGAACTACATGCCTTCGGGTGGGAGCAAAAGAGTAGTGAATCTCAGTCAGCATTGATAAATCAGGCTTGGTCTCCTGATGGTTTGATTCTTACATCTGGCTCTGCAGACCCTGTGATCCATCTATTTGATATCAGGTACAATTTGCACAAGCCTTCCCAATCCATAAGTGCTCATCATAAACGAGTCTTCAAGGCTGTATGGCTCGAATCGCTCCCTCTTCTTATTTCCATATCTTCTGATCTCAACATTGGATTGCACAAGACAGCGTGAAGTTCCCCATCTGGATAGTTTATTTCCCCGTTGGACTTGTTTAGCCCTTTTGTTTTTTTTTAAAGGGACTTTTTGCATAAAGATGAGATAATGAGTGCCATCCAGTGAAGAAGGATGTTATTTTTTGTAGTTAGAACTTACAAAGTGATACAGCAAAGCTCCATTTGTCGTCTTCAAGTTTGCTGAAGATGAGAAACTGAGTGTCATCCGTTGAAGAAGAGTGTTGTTTTGGATAGTTAGAAACGAAATTGCTGAACGAAGTTTTGTTGTCGTAAGTGTTGTGTACTCCCTAATTTTGAACATTGACAACCCTCTCGTGAAATGTTGTCATCTTTGTAATATCAAACAATGGAAATTATACTGCTTCAAGTTTGTTCACCAACATTAGACAATGAGTTATACTGCTTCAAGTTTGTTCACCAACATTAGACAATGAGGACTCAACTACCAATATTACCGAAATTACGTCTCCATATTTCAGCTCACCCTTAGTAAACTCGATTTCATATTCAAATGTAATCATACAGCAAAACTCTTTTTTAAAAAGATGAAAATTTATGCCACGGTTCTTTGGAAATTGAGTGACAAGATACGTAGAGTAAATGGATTGGATCATTGGATGATCCCAAAAAGTTAGAAAACTTATGATTATTTCTTTTATTTTTTATATAATACAAGACAAAGAAATTAAGAACTACACAATTTTTAGGAGTATTCTCACTGCCTAGTAAGTAGGCTATGTTACATATATGTCGTAAAGCGCTGTTACATCACTCCCTTGGGTGAAAAAGACTGGAAATTGTAGCCAATATCATTCTATAAGTATTGTCAGTGGTGGACAAAAATATTGCTCAAATTTGTCTTGATAAGCGTAACCTTTATTCACTATCTCTCTTGTAAAAGTCATCTATCTTTCTGGCCATTATATGTTTGAACATCGGAAGATATAAACTAAGCTATGGTTGTATCTTCAGCGGATATATCTGAGCTGCAAAAGGAGGATACAATTACTGTGTAGTTTTCCCTGAACTGAACTTTGTTGTACGTCCGAGAGCATGTCTAGGAGAGTGAGCAGTTGACTGACATTTTGCTCGCTTTCAAGAATTCGATGGCGCTTTCGACTGTAATAAAACACACGAAAAACATTTGACCAAAGAACAGACGAGAGAGACAAAACATGACAAGCACATGTAAGATCTTATTTTAGAGAGAAGGTGATGGAAATTTACATTAGATAAGAAAAAATTATTAAGTGACTATTATTGCAAGACAAATGAACCCTCTAGTATTCTTTTCTCCATGGACGGCTGAGAGAAATTTAATGGAGAAAACATGTCCTTGAGACTGGAGGCTGGAACTGGCTTGAATTCGTAAGGTCCTTTTGTTCCCCAAACCTGTAACGAGCAGCATATCATACATTGAATTTTAATTCATTTACAACATTTTCCCCTTGTGAAATTGAAATACGAAGTATGTAAAACAGATTAAACCTGGTTTCCATCTTCGTCGTAACCCCTTTCCCAGGTATGTACTTCATTGTTCTTTAGGATAGCAATTTCGGAAGTACAGTAGGATGCTCCATTCTGTCAAAAAAAAGGAAGGCCAATGGTTAGGGGAGGGACGAATATTCTCACAAATAAGAAAAACCAAACAAATTATGTGGAATGACAATGGAACATAGATATCCAGATGCTCTTACCCATGAATTTGGAAAACCACCAGGGGGAGTTGAGCCTTCATACAAGCAACGTTTTCCACGATCACACCGCTTAAGATGCAATGTAGTCAAATGCTCCGCAATGTCCTGTCCATAAAATCTAGACTTGTATGAGATTCATCCAGCTATATCCAATTCAGTTTCAGCGAAGAACAGACTAGATCTAAGAATGATGAATTACCTATTGTATGGAATACATAACAAACAAGACTGCATTTTGTTTTAATCTTACAATAAAAATAATAATGCTAATCTTATAAACTCCACAAAACTAAAGACAAGAGCATTGTAAAAGATCTATCTTTTTTCAAAAAAAAAAAAAAAAAACGCTGGTATATGATCCAAGCAAGATGATATTGAATGAACAAAAGGTCAAATGGTTCAAACTATAAACCATCTATAGATAACATCGGAGGGATCAAAATTCTAATTCATGCTTCTTCACTATTTTCACAGCCATGCTTATCTTCATCATTCGCTAGAGTACAGTAACTTATGTTGACCTGTTTTAACTTAATCTAAGTGTCTTATTTCATCACCTAACCTTTCATTCTATACATTAATGGCGTATCATTAGAAATTTTCTATATGAAAAGGAACTTGACTGGGTCATTAAATTGATTAAAAGATAGAAAACCGCTAATTCAAAATCCCGACCAAGTAATTACGATCATCATTAGACTCTTATATCCATATATTCACAACCGCAGTCTGATTCCCAGCGGCAGCTCCAATGGTTCAACCTGCTACCTTACAGAGACATGACCAAACTTAATGTCTTCCAACATCCATGTCCATATTCACATTTTTTATTCTCTCAAGTCTTAACTGTGAACCCATTTTAAGTTCAGGTTTACTAGAAAAAATCACTTATACTTAAGTTTAGTTCCTTCCTCAGAACCAAATTTTGTCTTTTTACTTGATCCAACAATGAAAACTTAATGTATATCATAGAATTAAGGCCCTGATAAAAAACAAGTTGATCAAATTGGGCACTAAATTTGGACAGGTTAAGGCCAGGTACAATTCTGAGTTTAAGCGGGTCTAAGAGAACTCTGTGTCACATATTCTCAAGTAAAATAGCGATTAGGAAGGTCAGGAATAGGACTGGGAGTAGGACATCGAAAAGCTAAAATTACATATTTTGAAACAAACTTATATGGATATATTCAAGCAATAGAAAATCAGATGGAAGTCTTAAGCAGATGGCTAACCCCAACAATTTCTTCAGGAAGAGGACGCTGGTCTTTTGTCCGATCACAAAAGTTCTTGTACTCCTCCATTTCCCGAATGGCATATGAGCTTAGCTGCAAAGTGAACAAATGTAAGAAACTTTTACTGCATGCATGTTAGACAATCTTCGCTGCAAAAGCTCCAACTAACCATGCCAACACCTATAGACCTTCAGAAAATTGTAGTATAAGAATGCATATCATCCGTTCACACCAACTACAAAACAGCATATGTACTCACCTCCACATCACATTTCATCTCTTTTGAACAAGGCTTCACCGTATAAAATCTCTGCAACCGTAAAAGTAATTGAATCATCATATGCATATTGAAGGAAAGTACAGCAAACTGAAAATAGGAGTTCGTCGATAGTTAACTTCTTTTCCTTGATAAATTCCAAATTTCAAACACGGGAAGAGGGTGATATAATAACAATACCTGGCGAAAGGGTTTTTGAGGAGTTCTGGAGAAAGCCTATCAAAATACAAAATAAAATGAGAACTGATATTTGGGAATGTAATACTACCAAGCAAGAAAGAGTGCTAAACTCACTTGTTCGCAGTATAACACCGTGGAACCATCCACCATTTCTGCTGCAGGGCACGTCATCATTCTAAAACACAACAATCAAAACCACTCATCCATGAATTTATCTAAACTACAACTCAAAATAGAGGGGACAATGGAGCCCTATTCAAATAGAATTGGAGGTGGGGGGGGGGGGGGGGGGGGGGGGGCCAACCTCC
>JBBPDJ010000004.1:12412360-12449286 GCA_037974625.1 Cucumis cinereus | reverse complement strand
CCCCCCCCCCCCCCCCCTCCCCCCCCCCCCCCCCCCCCCCCCCCCCTCCCCCCCCCCCCCCCCCCCCCCCCTCCCTCTCCACCACTCAGTACAAGACTAGAAATTGAACACTTCACAGCAACTGAACAACATTCAAATATATTACATACCTGATATTGAAGTAATTGTCAGGATCTCTAGCTGCCTGCTCCTTCGAAAACTATAAAAAAAGAACAAGAAATTCAGAAATTCACAAAGGAAAAGAGTGTATCGCAAAAGGGGGTTTTGCAAAGAGGGTGAAAACAGAAACCTTCTCGCCAGAAAGGGACTGAGAAACAAAGCGAGCATGATCCCATCGCGTTGTGGACTTAGTAAGGCGTTTAAGCAAAAGGGTGCCTCCAACAAGTACCAAAGTCTTCATTATCAAACCCCCAGCTCGGTTCCATCCTACTGAGTTGTTATTATCATTGGAATCGGTACCCATAGCTTAGCTTCCGCAGTTCTCAAACACCCATCATCCCTAATCTTCTCCAGATTCCCCCAAACGATTCCAAGCACGAAATCGAGCTTGAAAGAGTAGAGCCAAAAATCGGCGGACAGAGAGAAGTAAGAGAGAAAGTTGGAAGCGACGGCGAAATGGAGAGAAATTAGGAGGTGAGCGTTAAATTAGTACTCCCACTTCCCATTACCAAAAATTAGGCGTCGGTTTGTGAAACTTCGCCACATCAAGGCGGGATCTTTCCTTCTCTTCAATCTCTCTCTCGATATATACACAAAGAACGGCCGTGGCCACAGAAAAATGAGTGCCCTCCAATTTAATTCGTAGTTGGAGATTCCTAATATCCTCTAATATGTAAAAAGAAAAACCTTACAATTTTAGTTTCCATTTTATTCTTTATTTTTCATTTTTTTAAATGGTGGTATTTGAACATATAGTCCCAATTTTATTTATTTATTTGAACTTTGAAACCCTAAACTTGTGTCCCTTCTCTGAATTAATTTAACATATTATAATTAGTTTCTTCTTTTATAATTTATAAACAATCAAAAAACAATTAATTTCTAATTTAGACTTATATTTTTGCCAAAAAAAAAAAACTATTTACATGTTAAACGCAAAGAAAGAAAGAAAAAACTTGAAAGTTGTAATAAGTGACAAAATCAATCATCGTATTTGTAAATATGTCACACAAAATAGTTAATTTACAAATATGGCATAATGTAAAGTTTTTAGTCTATCACTGATACTTTATTTGTATAGTCTATCATTGATAACTATTTCTATATCTACGGATTGAATGTCATTAATCTAACTAATTTTATGTGAAACTTTCTTAGGAGTATCATCCATACATCGTTAATATGTTCATTGGTTTTTTTTAAGTCGTAGACATTAGTTTTTTATGTTTATTAGTAAATAGTAATCTTTACTATATATTTGGTAAACTATTTTAATATCTACTTCTGATAGAACATCTTCATATACTTATGTGTGTATGTGATAGTTATTGTCTATAATTGATACTTGACCGATGAGCTTATAATTGCATCGATAATATTTTCGAGTACTTTTAATTAATGACAAACTAATCACGACTCCATAGAACTAGAAATAGGCCTATTGATAATTTTCTTGTTAAATCAATCCGCTAGCAAATACTTTTGATTAGTGACAATCTATGTATAACTGTGTAGGGCCAAAAAGGCTCAAGATTGGAATTGTCATCCGTACATAATTTAGTTTTAAAAAATAAAAAAAAATCTACTTTATTGATATTTTGATGGATAAATCAATTAGGGAGAACCAACCCTCTGCATTTTCATTTTCAAACAAGAGCTACCATCCTCAAATCCCATGGCTTGCTTAATCATTTGATGTGATAGGTTAGTAGGGACTGTCGTGCCAACAAGCATTAATTATTCCATTATGTTTCGCTAATTCATTATTCTGCAAAAATTACTGCATATATCAACTTCGTTTTTCAACTACAAATAGTGACTACACCTCCAACCAAAATTTTATGTTTGATTGAAATTCATTGCTATCATATTTATTTGATTAACCCATTTTCCAACCAATTTTAATGTGAAAACGTATATTTTAAGTAAATTTTATGATTTTTTTTTTTTTTTAAAAAAACACATTTTCTTTAGTCTATCTAAACCAGGTCCTTAGTTCGACATCAAAATCGCTCCTTTTAGTTTGGTTAATTGTCGAAATTGCACAAAAAAATTTACATTTTTTTTAAACAAAGCACCAACCTAAGACAGTGGCATGTTACGCCAGATATTTTGAACAAAAACAACATTGGCAACAAATTATTACACAAAATAGAAATGAAGAAAATAGATTCAGTAATCATCAGCTAAGATCGGAATTTGTGGGAAAAAATGGTAAAGAGGAATAAAATTTTAAAAAATAGTTTATCCAAAGCATTTTCCCCCCTCAAAATTCTCCCCATCCATCCATCCATCCGTCCATCCATCCAGCCCCAAGTTTCAACAATCGACACAAACATCTCATCATATCTAAACCTTCAAAATAGTATACTTCATTCATGACTACCTCCAAAGTAAAAAAAAAAAAATGAAGAATCAGCGTACAAATCAACAGCTAGTTTCTTTCAACTTTCGCATTCAAAACCGCAAATTGCAAAAGACTCAGATTCTTCCCTCTAATTATCTCGCCTAGGACCAGACCTTCTACGAGGGGGTGCTGCAGCACCACCATCTTCCTTCTCTTCCTTCTCTTCTCCTTCCTTTTCTCCGCTGCTGCTGCTTTGATCGCTCGAACTCTCCGCAGCTACAGCACTCTTCTCCTCTCTCTTTGCCTGTAAAGACCGAACAAAACAACATAAATCCCTCAATACTCCATATGCCAACAACAACCTTTGCTGAAAGGTTACGAAGATAGTATATTTAATACCCACCGGCTGCTGCTTCTTCCCTCCGAAGACTAGCCTCAATAAGATGGTGAAGATAACAACCACTATTGAGACTATGATGCCAATGGTGAGGTTTGGTTGCTTCTCACCCTTTTCGATGACATCCTGGATTCATTCACACATTCATACTCAGTATAGGGCATACTAAATAAACAACCCAAATCATAAATGCAGCGAAAGAGGGGAGATTTGCACACTTACAATTATTTTCGATCTGTATTGACTTAGGAAGGAGATATCTGCTATCTTGTAGAGGACATCAAATACTTTCTTCTGCAGGATAGTTAGAAAAGGCAGGCATGAGTAAAGAATTTTTAGTGTTTTCTATCAATGAGAGAACTAAAACTGTTATAGATCTACCTGATATTCAGCGAGACCATCTGGTCCACCAGCAGCTGCTTCCTCGGCCTTCTGTTTCTCTTTCTCAACTTCAAACTTTGGCTTCCATTTCTCATCACGGAATGAAGTTGCAAGTTTCTCGTCTTTGGCAATCAAAATGTTGTCAAACAAGATACCGTCTTGCATGGTCCAGATCTCAATTCCAATTGCAGCCACGGGTTCGAAATCAGGCTTTTCAATTTCGAAGTAGCTAGGGTTAGGGATTTGCCTAGGCTTCCATATTCCCTTGTAGTTAGGATTGTCGATTTCTGGGGCGTGCCACTTGCCCTTGTATTCAGGGTTTCTCTTCATTGGTTTCTTCCATTCACCACAACCAGGAGCTGTCTCACATCTTGGGTTATCAATCTTTGGTGCCTCCCATTCACCATCTTCTTCATCATCCCAATCTTCTGGCTTGGTGGCCTCAGGATCATCGATCTCTTCAGGCTCATCATCTAGCCATCCTTCAGGCTTTTCAGCTTCCTCATCTACAATTTCCATTGGTGCATCCTCATCCCAGTCATCTGGCTTCACTGCATTAGGATCAGGAATTTTCGCTCTCTCATCCCAATCCTCAGGTTTCTTGTCGTCCGGATCTGCGATTGTCTTGGCAGGAATTATAGGAGGCTCAAAATCATCCTCAGAAAGGAAATTGGCCTTCTTCTTCTCACTCCCATCAATGAGAATGCGCACATTATTGCCAGATTCCAAAATGGCAGTGTAAACATGAGACAGTTTGTCAGCTGGGACAGAAGGAGGATTCTTTAGATGATGCTCACCATACTCCCCAGTCTTAGGATTCTTATGCTTCACGATGAAGTGCACCTTGTTCGTAGCCCCGCATTTGTCAGGTCCAAACATGATAGAGTAAGGAGATTCATTATCGAACTCCTTAGCTTTCCATCCAGCATCTTGGGGCCGTAGGTACTTAAGATAGGCACCACCACATTCAAGCCCATTTTGAAGGCGAGTCTCAAACTGGAGAACCACAGTCCCGTCCTTGAGACTCACTGGCTCATCGAGCTCTTTTACGATGGCGTATTTCCTTGCCTTCTCACTTACTAAAAGTCCGTAATCATCATGTCCCTCACTCTTAGAATGCTTCCAGACACCTATAGAACACAACAGAACAATGAGTTACCTAAGCAACTCTCTCAAACCAACCCAGCAAGCAAGACTAGGTATTTATATAATCTCTTCTAATCCTTATTCCACACCATCAATATTGATTTAAAGCTAAATATAGCCCACCCAACTATCTCATACAAAGTCAATCATGTAAATGCCTTGAAAGTTACAATCGTTCATTAAGATAGAATTATCAAACACATAAAACTGCATCGAACGTTAATAATTGCCAAAATCCATATTGTCTTCTCATCATGTCATTGATCAAAACAATGACTCAAATAAGAGAAATAGTTGCATATCTATAGAAATGAAAAGGCCAAACCAAAAAAGAAAAAGGCATTTCCAAATATGCATGAAGTAATTGAATAACTGACACATTCACTCTGTCTCCTTCAGTCTCTTTTCACACACAGATCAGGCCATATACACATCCATCAAGAAGCAATTCGACTTTACTATTGAGATTTAGCAAAACGATTATAAAGGAACAATGAATTTTAACAAAAGACGAAAATGAAAACGAACCTTCATAATCGTCCTTCTCGGACACGATCCAGCGGCCTTCAAAACTCTCGTCGAAGGACTCGTAAAAGATCTGAACTCCAAAAAATCAAAAAGGTTTTAGACATTCAAACAATCAAATGGATCTTAATTTAAGAAAAAGAAAAAAAAGGAAATGAAGGTTACCTCATCGTCCGATGCTCGGAGCTGAACAAAAGAAAGGCAAAGAACAAGCAAAGCCGCAGCTAAACCTAAATGAACCGCCTTCATCTTCTAGATCTCAAACCCTAAACTCTGTTTCAGCCTTACAAGATTAGATCCCGATCAAAACAGAGCTCCCTTAAAACATTTCAAGAGTCCGGCAAACTTCTCAGCCTCTATACTAAAATTCCATATTAATAGATCTCGAAGCACTTTCGTTGCGTTGTTTCCACCAATCAAATCTCGTGCCACGTGAAATCAACCAATCGTTGTTCGCCACGTAGTCAACTTCCGCAACAAAGGAGACTTGTCTCGTTTACTTACGTCGATTACATGGGCTTTTTTCTCATTGGGTTTCGAAATGAAGGCGGCCCATTTATTTCCTCAAAGTTAGGTCGTCGTTTTGGTGTAAAACGACACCCCTAAAGCCTATTCTGTACCCACCAATGTCTAGTAGTTCTCGCTTTTTCTACTACTGCTTTTGTAACACGTGTCCCTTTATTCCCATAAATAGTCAATTTCATGTTAAATAAAATTTTTGTATTTTTTCATTTCCTTTCAAAATTCTAGTACTTGAATTTTGAGTTTATGAATACACTTTCAATTGTCAATATATATATAAGGAAAAAGAAAAAAGAAAAAAAATTAAGAGTTCTTACTAATTATTTTGTTTTTTTTTTTAATTTTTGTTTATTAAAAACAAAAGATATATATGTTTGGTAACCGAGATTGATAGTTTAAAAACAAATTTTTTGTTTTAAAAATAAAAAAGTGAATTAGTTACCAAACACACATATTTTTGTAAAAATCAATTTTTAAAAACAAAAAATAAAAATAAAAACCACACGAGTCACTGATCATGTCCTGAAAGTTTAAGATTCTATTAACCATGGTTTTTAAATTTATATTTAAGATGTAAAGTTAAAAATTCAGGGTTCTTTTTGTTAGAATATTAGTGGTAATATAGTATACAAAGGATATAAGAGCATTATTGTAATTTTTTTTGTGTGTTTACTAGACATATCTACATGGTCTACCTCCATCGTTTGTTGACGGAGACAAAGGAAGCATGACAGCGGTAGAAAACCCAAGCTTAGCGATCTGATACCATGTATATAAGTTAGTGAGAAAAATGGAGGAGTGCATTCAATGTTGTATATATTCTTCTTAATCAAGCCTAATTATATATAGGAGTACAAACAAAAATAAAACTACAATAATGTTGTTATATACTCGAATACTCCAAATATCTTAATACTTTTAGATATTTTTAGAGTTCAAATCAAATAAAACACAAAAGTAGAAAATAAGTATAAGGCTAAATACTTAAGTTCGTGAACTAAATAGATACAAACCACAAAGTTTACCGAACAAACTTGTAATTTAAAGTTGCTATTGTTGATATGTGATCGTAAAGATAAAGATTTGTTTTGTTAAAAAAGAAATATTGTAACAGTTTTAGGGTGAAGATTCTATTTTGAGGGTATTTTTCACCTAACACATGAATTTGGTATAGTATGTCATATTTCTTAAGATTTTCGTTTTTTGACATTTTTAAAAACCAAACTCTAAAATTTGCTATTCATACCAACAAGACTTCGCGAAATGTAACATAGAGAGCAAATGAGACCAAAAAGTCCAAAGTAGAAATAGGTCCAACCTTGGATTTGTAGAGGTTAACTAAGGGTTTGAACTCATTTCAATCATACCATAGCCCAATAGGACGAGAGAAAGATAAAAATACTTATGTAAAAGTAGAAGGCAGCACTAACTATTCTAGAGCATTTCTTTTGAGATACTTGTTTACAATCTTAATAAGTATCTCACAAGAAATATTGTAGAAAGATTTTCTTACTTAGGTCCTTAGGTCCCAAGAATCGTACACGTATAGATATGAGTCGTGTCTTTATTTATAAAACAGAAAAACGAAGGAAGAAAGAAATAAAGTTAAAGAGTTCGAGAAACTTAGAGTAAGCGAGAAAGAAGGCTTCTCAAAAGTGTTATTTAATAATTTCTTAATAAAAGAGTGGTTGTTTCTACCCCACGATTAGACAAGGAAACAATAGGCCAACCTGAATAAATACATCAATCATATCTTCCTAAAGGCTCAAAGTCAGCTCATGTCCATTTAAACCTAGGTGAACTTGTCAACACCTGCTGATGGTACATCTGGTGTGAACAGAATTATGGGTATGAGATACTAAGACAGTCATTTTCATTGTTTTGCAAATTCTTTTTACAATACAAAACCATTGTTCTGATATGGATTCATTGTCCAGCAGTGTGATTTTTTGTTTTTCTTTACAGTGTTTGGTTTATGAGCTTTGGAGTTTCATAGTCCAATCCAATATTTTGTATTGATTCATCATTGAAATTTGCTTCATAGTTCTTTTAAATTAAAGATTAAGAATATTCATTTCATATTAATGGCTACTTGACAGTGCCAGTGAAACTTTCTATTGAAACATATCATAAAATTTCTTTCTTATAACAAAAGAGCAAACTCATTGCTCTGAAATCAGACTAATTCTTGACTCATTAACCTATTTCTCAAGAATATGGATCTGTCTTCATCTTCTCATAACCAACTGTTCTAGGATTATAAACATGCAGTAGCTGATCACAAACTCTCCGAGATGTTGGCCTTTCTTGTGGGGCAGTTTTAGTACATTGCAAAGCTATCTCAAGAACTTGAAATGCTGCAGATTCTTCGTCAGGCGAAAGCGGCTTCAAACAAGGATCTATCAACTCCTCTCTATCAGTTGAAATTTGCATTTCAATTCGGGTCTCTACCCATCTTACCATGTCCATATCCACACCGAAAGCTTCATCAGTAGGCATTTTCCCACTCATGAGCTCCATCAGTACAATTCCCATGCTATAAACATCACTCTTTTCTGTTGCCTTTAGAGAATAAGCATACTCTACAAAATGGAAATGAGAAATGTTAGTCAACTAACAAACACTGCAAAATTTGAAATCAAGTGGATAGAAAATGGTGCTACCTGGAGCTATGTAGCCATAAGAACCAGCAAACCATGTTTTCGATTCAGTGTCTGTGTCGTAATTCTCAACGAGGGCTTTTGCTAGGCCGAAATCCCCCAAATGTGCTTCCATATTGGAATCTAGAAGGATGTTGCTTGTTTTGATATCCCTATGGATAATCTTGGGCAAACAATCATGGTGGAGATATTCCAATCCTTGAGCCAATCCAACAGCAATCTTGAATCTTGCCTCCCAATCAAGCTTCTTTTTTTTCTTTCCATTGATTGGTTGTGGGTGTAACCAATCCCAAACACTTCCATTCTCCATGTAGTCATAAATCAACAGATTTGAGCCATCTCCTCTATTGATGCAATATCCAAGCAGTTTCACTAGATGTCTATGCTTTATCCTTCCTAGTGTCTTCACTTCTCTTACGAAGCTTCTATTTGATAAAAGATCATCTTTGCACGATATCTTCTTCACGGCGACAGTTTCACCGGTGAGCAATTCGGCTCGGTAGATGGTTCCCGAGCCACCTGAGCCGATAATGAAATCATCACTTAAATTGTTTGTGACTTCCATGATTTCTTCCCATTGGAAGTCTCGATTTCCACCAGGGTTGTGGAAGAGTGGTCTTCTCTGTGCTTGGGAAGAACTAGACGAATAAACACAGTTCACTTCACCCCATCTTTTGAAGGTTTCTAGTTTGTGCTTATAGAGAAGGGTAACTGTAAGCACTAGAATCGCCATTCCTGCCAAAGTCGAAACTGCAGATATGGCTATCACTGCCGCCTCACTCAAACTCGACGACTCGCTTGAAGAAGCTTCATTACAATGGTCAAGGGGGCCTCCACAAAGTTGAAGGTTTCCTTGAAATACACTAACTGGCCAATGTGAGAATTCCTTGTCTAACTTTCCTTCTAGTTTGTTGTAAGCTAGGTTCAGCTTGCCCAAACTACTCATCTTACTAATGTCTGAAGGGACTTCTCCACTGAGTTCATTGTGAGACAGATCAAGCGCTTCTAGCTTGGATAGCAGAGCAATAGAGGATGGAATTTCACCAGTCAGATTATTGTAACTGAGGTCCAATACACTCTGAAGATTCTGTAGTTGGGAAATTTGAGTTGGTATTTCCCCATCAAAACCGTTTCTCGCCAAGCGAAGCTCAAATAATTTGCTTATCTCACCAATAGCTGAAGGAATCGGACCCGAAAACTGGTTATCATCAAGGTTGAGAATGTTAAGTGATCTCAGGTTACCAATTTCCATAGGCAATGTTCCATTAAGTAGATTTCCATAAAGAGAGAGCACAATCAGTTTAGAACAATTGAACAACTCAAAAGGTAATGGACCAGTGAACTTATTGAAAGAGAGCTTAATCTCTCCTAATTGAGGTAATCTTCCTAGCCACATTGGCAGACTTCCAGAAAGATGGTTATCGTTAAGATCAAGGTGAGTCAGTTTCTTACATAACGAAAGCTCGGCCGGAATAGACCCTGCAAGAGAATTCCCAGATAAATCCAGCAATGATAGTTCACGAATCTTCCCCAATGCCGGCGGAATTTCACCTGAGAATCGATTGTTTCCTAATCTCAGCCTCTCAAGGGAGGATGAGTTTCCCAGTTGGGGAGGGATTTCACCGTCGAACGCATTGTTTGTAATATCGAACGAAAGAAAAAACGGGGAGGCACACAATGGAGCAATGCTCCCATTCAATCTGTTTTTGGATAGATTTATTCTTTGAAGTTTTGCCAAATTGATCAAAGAACGAGGAAGATTACCTTCAAGCGAATTGTTGTAAAGCATAAGCAGCTCCAGAGCTCCAAGAAAACCAAATGTTGAGGGAATTACACCAGAAAGACGATTGTCAGCCAAATCCAATGTAGTCAGTTTACGACAGTTACCCAAAGTTGCGGGAATTTTACCCTCAAGTTCGTTCTGCCGGAGATGAATGAAATTCAGTTCCTTCAATCTTCCAAGGCTCACCGGAATTTCCCCACTGAACCGATTCCCAAAGAAATCAATCATCTGCAACTTTGAACAATTCCCCAACTCGAAAGGAATTTTCCCTGAAAACTGATTGTCGTAGAGATACAAAATTTCAAGCTCCCCCAGCATTCCAATTTCACGTGGGAGATCACCCTGTAGATTGTTGTGATACAGAGCAAGAGTTTTCAAATTGCTCAAGTTTGCAATCGACGGTGAAATTGAACCCACTAAGCTGTTGTTATGAAGGAGGATATCAGTCAAGCTTCTTAGTTCGTAAAATTCATCAGGAATGGACCCATTAAGGCTATTGTTAGATAAATCAATCTGCGTTAGAGATCTGCATTGGATCAACTCCACCGGAATCTCGCCGGAAATTTGTATCTGAGATAGCAACAAGTGCTGTAAACTTGAAGCATTAGAACATAACTTACTAGGAACGACACCAGAAAGAGGATTGTTTGACAGAACCAAGAACTCCAAGCTTCCCATATTGCCCAACTCCTCTAGAATTCCTCCCGTGAGCTTGTTCGTAGACAAATCAAGATTCTGAAGATTACCCAATTGAGTAAGTGATACTGGTATTGAACCCTCAAGTTGGTTTCCCATTAGATTCAAATATAGAAGCTGACCGAGTTCTCCAAGCTCCACAGGAATCTCACCGGACAGAGTATTATTAGCGAGGTTCAGAATTTGGAGATTCTCGAGACGACCCAATTGCTTCGGTATCGATCCATTGAGACTGTTAGCAGCAGCAGTGAAGACAACAAGGCTCGAACAATTTCCAAGCTCACCCGGAATTGGACCTTCAAGCTGATTTTGCTGAAGAACCAAATCCTCAAGTCGGCTGAGTCTTCCGAGTTCTGGAGGTATCAACCCGCTAAGACTACACGAAGCCAAACCAAGAGTAACTAAATTCACAAGATTTCCAAACGAAGAAGGAATGGAACCAGTAAGTCCGTTGTCACCGATTCGCATAACTCGTAAACTCGACATGGAGCCCAACTCAGTCGGAATCGGCCCATTGAGTTGGTTAGAGAAAAGTAGCAAAGATTCCAACGAATGGAGTTGCGAGAGGTTTGATGGAATGGGACCCATTAAGCCGTTGCTGGAAAGATCAAGGTGGAGTAGGTTCTGTAACCTACCGAGTGCCGGTGAAATAGACCCACCGAGTGACGAGTCAGAAAGGTTAAGTCCCACCACTGAAACAGAGCCACCAGCCGAGTCAGACCCACAAGAAACCCCTCTCCAGTTACAAAAATTCGGATTACTCTCAGACCAATCCTCCAAAACATTTTCTGGGTCATCCACAAATGACTTCCTTATCTCCAAAAGCACGTTTAAACTCAACCCATCATCGCACAAAACAACCCCATATTGAACAGACCACACAAAAAAACAGAGCACAAGAACAAAGGGTAAAAACAAAGCATAACAATCCGCCATTCCACTACAAATGCAAGCAACACCCAGCTCTTAGAAACACATCAAAGTACCAACAGAGCTATATATCTTGAAGAAGAATGAAAATTTGGGCGGTGCTAATGAAAGACGCGTGGTGAAAAATTGGACGAGACAAAGAACGGCGCTGCTGCATGGAGGAGAAGCTCTGTTTCTCGAAGACAATAATAATAATAATAGCTGCTGCATACGTAAATAGTTGGGAGAAAAATGGATGTCCCTGTCAGAGAAAAGCCATAAATGAGCGGCGGATTTCTACTGTGCCATTAATAAATCTTCATTTTCAGATGCTCAAACTCCAAGAAAGGATCAGAATCAGATAAGTACATGCTGTGTTTTCATAATTCCATAATAATAAATAGAATGAAGCCAAGGTCAAAAGGGTGAGTCAGAAAGGAAGAATATTATAAAATTAAACAAAAAAAAAGGTAAAGATATTTAATTTCATGTCATTATAGTTTAAGAGTACAGTGGTTGAGAGAAGGAAGATGGTGGGTTTGCTTGTTATAATGTGTTAGCTAAAAAAACGAAATGAAAAACAACTCTACAGAGAAAGTGAGCAGTTGAAATACTAATTATATGTATAATGTTTTTTTTTTAATAATAATAATAATATAAAGGAAAAAAATGTGATTGGGTTTGGAGTATGAATTTGAAGAAATGAAGGTTTTTGAAAAAGTCAAAGTTGTCCCATTACAAAAGTTCAATAATTCCCACACGTATGCAAAACCAATTCCATTCTCCATGCAATATTTAATTGGTGTTTTAAGCACTTTTGTTGGCTTTATCTTACCAAATCTTAATGTCTTATTCTGATTTTATATATATTTTCTCAATTATATTATATATATATATATATATATGCTCATCGTGGTACGTAAAAACCAAACCACAAATCATTCATTTTCACTCATCCTATTATTTCCCCATTCGCTTACCTTTCTCTTTTGACCTTAAGTAACACTATCTCCATAATCCTCATTTACGTGGTTAATTATTCCTAATAAAACTTAAACCTCTCAAATGAATCAAAATAGAATCTCATAATTTTCCAATAAAATAAAATAAAATGTCATAGGAAGTTATTTATTTTTAAGAAAAAAAAAACCAAATTATCTACACTTTACAGCAAAAGAGAAATTTTTTTCCTACACTTGATTTGGATACGAAGTCTAAATATTTTGTCTGCTTTCATTTGTGTATATATAATAATAATAATAAATGAGGCAGGCGTTCTTGTCTATCTCGAGTGAATTTTTCTATATCCTCTATCTTTTCTATCTAAATGAGACTCTCAACCCCACAAGTGGAGGATATCCCTAAACAATACCAAAATTGAAAATGAGGATTACATTTTGGGATATTTTTAAATGTCCTAAAATAAATTAAAATATTTATAAATTATAGTAAAATTTTAAATTTTATTAACATAAACACTAATGAATGAATTTTTATTAGTGTTTATCTATGTTATTGATAGATATTGATATGGGTATCAATTAATATAATTGAAAATTTTGTTATATTTTGTAAATATTTTAAACATCTTTACTGTTCACAAAATATTAAAATGCAAGTTTTTTTTTTAATCTAAGAGAAAGATCTCTTAAAGCACAAGTTTAATGTATTTTATTATTAATTAAACGAAAAAGTCTAATGGTTGAATCACTCCCTCACAATTTGTTAATTAAATTATATATGTGAAAAGAGTTAAAAAAAAAAAGAAAAAAGAAAATTTATGAATCAAATTAAGATTTAAATTACACAATGAAATTATGAATAAAATTTTGTTAAACTATTATACAATGAAATGTCACTGTTTGATAAACATTGATAGACTATCACCATTTGTTACTAATAGATAGCGAGCAGTGACATTTTGACATATTTATAAATATTTCTAATAGTTTTGTGAATTAATATAATTACGTAAATTTGTATGTTTATTATGAATTAAGTGAGATTAGTAATAGTAGGTAGTATTATATTATGAAATCTTAAGTTTAGGGTTAAACTTGTGAAATAGTAATGACTAATGAATGAGAAGTAAAGTTGGATTGTAGCCTAGCTTTTAATTGAAGCCATTGATGTTATACACAGCCCAATGAGCACTCCATGGGGACTCTAAATCAGAGGGGGAAACATTATTAAAAGCTCTCAACAAACCCAAAGCTTCTTCATGAAAAATATATAATGTTGTGATTTGTAGATAAGGGTGGTTGTGAATTAGTATTAATTCTCTTCTCAAGTAACTAAAAAGTATCTATTCTTTATTTCATAATAATAATAATAATAATAATAAAATATGGTTTGGGTTGTTTTTTTAAGGATTTTTTTTTTTTATAAGTCGAGTTCTTGAATTTTGAGTTTTGACTCCAATTTGGTCCAACATAAATATGACACTAAAATTTTAAATTTTGTTTTGATTTGATTTTAAGTTGATTTATCACTGTTAACTTTAAATTTTCACCAAATACTTACTCTCAATTTTATCGTTAATGTCTATTAGCATTAATTTAAAATAATTATGAAGTGAAAACTTAAAATTAAAAAAAATTGGGAAACTTAATAAATTATATTTTTAAAAATTAATTAATAGACTATTTAGTAGAAAAATAAATAATCACAGTGAAAATATAAATCTAGAACAAAATTCAAATATCTAAAGAAAAAAATGTAAATAGAAACATTTTGAAAGATAGAGATTAAATTGGGACACCATTGTCTTATTTATTTATTATCAATATAATAAAGAATAACAATTGTCAATTGGTTTCTTTTGATTTTGGTTCCATCAATTATTAGCCATGATTTGAATACACATATATTATACTCTTTTCATACTTTAAACAAGTCTCTCTCTCACAAAATGAACATGAATAATTTGATTATATTATTGGCATTTTGAAATAATAATCGAACGTATAACAATATTTTTAAAAAATTGCAAATATAGCAAAGTCTATCAGCAACAGACTTTTATCGTCGATAAATCATTTGGTTTATCAGTGATTGGTCAATCATATTTACAATATGGTCTATGAGTGATAGACTTCTATCATTGATAAATTCGAATAGATTTTCCTATATTTACAATTTTGTAAAACTATCGCTAATATATGCTAATATTTTGAATTTAATTGTTATATTTGCAACTATTATATATATATATACATAAATTTTTTTAATTTTTTTAAATTGCGATCCCTTTTTTTTCTTTATTTGTCTAAAATTTCACATTCACGAGAAAGGCAGAAAGGGAATAAGAATATTATGTCCTTTTATGGTGGTTCTTCCTTAACATTTTCTTGGGTTTTAATTGTTCAACAATTGTCCTTTCCTTGAGGCATATATTTGCAGTGTGTTTTCACATTTATTCATCTTAAAATTAAACTTATTATTATTTTAATAATTGTAGAGTTGAGAATCGTCCAACTATTAAGATTGATCTCTATAATAATTATTGTTTTAATTTCAACATCATCCTAGGACCAAAATGGACTTTGGAGAAGATGGTCAGCCTCGATCAACAACCTAGCCAAATGCGGTAAGCTCAACCATAGCTAAACTCAAAACAGGACACACACGTGCTTGGCTCGGTGAGTTGAAATATTATCCTAAAGTACCTTCTAAATCCCTATTTGAAACAACCTAGCTAGTTAGATACTCTTTCTATAATACATCATTACAACTCTCTCCTATACGAGATAACTTGAATCCTATCTTAAACTTCTTAGCTTCTCCATTTTTTTACTTTCTGACGACTTAAGTATCGAAGTGCATATTACGAGCACCACACTGATGTATAGGATTTTCCTTTTTGCAAATCACATTATTTGATTTTTTTAAATTAAAAAAAAAAAAAAAAGGAAAACTAGTTACCCACTATTTTACCTTAACATATCTTGGGTTTATACATCATAAATAAAGCCAACAAAAAGACATCTTGGTTTTAGCAAAACTAGGTCACTTCAAGACATGCTATTTAATTTTAGAACAAAAGGATTACAAATCTTATCTTTTGAGAGGACCACATAATTAATATATTCAATAAGCTTAATGAGAGAGTTAATTAATGATGGAATTTCATTTTGAAGTTATAAGCCAAAGTAATATGGTGACCTGAATCACTTGTTTGCTTGACACATATATGGAATAATAATGCAAGGTCAAAGCAGGTAGCTAAACCAAACTAATTAATTAATTAATTAATTAAGTTAATTAACCTATATATAGAAGTTTTTATATATATAAATAAATAAATAAATAAAAAAGATGCCTTGTCCAAATAGAGTATGACAAAAGTTTACATTCATTTTATTATCATCAACACTTTGGGGATGGAATATCATTAATTTCATGGTAAGCTGGTGGCTCAATTATTCAAACCACTTTCCAGAATGGTAATATTGTTAACAAATGTATTATATATCTTAATTAAATTATTCTAATATCAAATTTTCCAATCTTTTTTCAACGAGTACTAGCCATTATAAATTTATTTGAAGTTGTTAAGTTTTATGAGATTCATAATATTTGTTTTATGACTTTAGATATCAAGCTTAATTTTTTTAAAAAAAAATCACTTTAATTGGATGTGTACAAAAATGTTCACCCTCCAATATACGTTGCTTTTTTTTGTTTCTCTTACCGACATCTTCCTTTATTCAGTGCACACGGTTGCTATGGAACTTAGGGTTGCTGGTCATTGTGATTCCGCTATGCATATTTAAAGGACACTTAGCCCTTTGGTTAGGGCTGACCGCTCAATTTGTCTTAAGAGCAACATTTATATTATATCTTGTTGTAGTTGTTTCGACTTATGTTAGAAGAAGAAAATGTTATATGTATTGGAGACATACTCCATTTTCCTTACTATTGTGCATTGTGATTCATTGAAAATGAATTGTCTAAGCTTAGAGGGAGCCTAAGTCATTCGAACAAGAAAATTTTGTTCAATGGAAAGATATATAATAATGTGAGAGGAAGTCTCACAAACTTGAGAGGAGCTCAAGTTCTTTAGAGAGGAAGTCTTTGTCTTATGGGGATCCTAAAACCATCTTCACTAAAAAGTAGTGTCATAGACTTAATTTAAAAGAAAAAAAAACAAATCGTTACCAAACGAGACCAATATACATATATATTTTTTTAATTGATTATTTTCGAACGCAAGAAAACTTTTAATAAATTTATCACTATACTAACGATAGAGATAATTTTTAATTTAAAGTTATTTTTGGAACGAGATATTAAATGTTTCGGTTCATATACTAATTGCAAGAGTAGTTTTTTTAACTTTTTTTTTTAAGTACAAGGGTATTTTTGAAACTTTTCAATAGTTCAGGGGTATTTTTGAAACAAGACTTTAACGGTTTCATCCAAAACTAAATGTAAAATAATCAATTTTAAAAGTTTGAGGATATCTTTGAAACGTTTGAGGTATTTTCGACACAAAATGCAAAGTTGAGTTGAGAAGTATTTTTTATATATATATTATAATTTAGCCTAATATATATATATATTACTAATAAATTAACCTTCTTTACTCCTGTCACAACAATATTAACAATAATATAAAACAACATAAGTTTTCACTCTCACATTCTTAAATTTATAAATTTAACAAATATAGCCAAAAAACAAAAATTGATTTTATCATTTTTCTTAATGTCAAGACATGCCGATGACTAATTTATTTGGAGAAAGAAGTAGAGAACTTAAGAGTTGACCTTTCAACTACACATTATTATCATATTCACCTAACCACCAATCTTTCATCACATCAACAAATCCAATAATTTACTCTCATTTAATATAATTAAGAAAAAAATATTTTTTTTCATCCCAAGAATTTTAGATCTAGTTTTTTATTTAACCTCTAAATTTTAAAGTATATATAATTAATTATATATCATAACAATTGTAAATTTAATTCTGATTCCCTTAATCTTTAGTATATAGAACAATCCGATCACTTAATGTCGTAAGATTTATTAATCTATTGCATGTATAAGAATGAGTGATACGAAATCAATAAATAAAAAAGAAAAAAAATAATCTGTAACCGAAGAATCAACAAACAGGTCTAGTTATGCACTAACAGTTAACTACGTCTATAGGTAGAGGGAGAGAACAATTTTATTGGAAAAGAAATTCAGAATACACATTAGATGTTCCTCTATGGTTAGAGATCAATTAATATAGGGATAGTTGCAAAGAAGCTTTGCATTTTTTTTCTTCGAAAAAGGCATTCTTTGGTTGGATAGTCGTTTTAAATAATAAAATTGGTGAAAATATTTACAAATATAACAAAATATTATTGCTATCAATGATAGAAAATAATAGATCAGACATTTTGTTATATTATATTTTAAATATTTTGTTTCATTTTGCTATATTTGTAAACAACCATATTTGGTTGTTCATTTTAAAATATATACTTATCATATCATTATCATTAGTATTTTTTTATTTTTTTTGGTGTTTTCTCTCATTTGTAAATTAAGTTTACTTGTTTTGGTTTTTTTCAATTTTTTTCTTTTCTTTTAATAGAAACTTATATTCTAGGAAAATAAGGAGATTCATTAAATCAACAATGATATTAATAAATATGTTTTACTTTCTTTACTAAAAAAATACTTATGAGTCAAAGTAAGTTTGACTCATGGTATTGGAATAATTTTGTATTTCTAGAAGTTGGAGGTTTCATTCTTTATCCTACAATTGTTGTATTAAAAAAATAATATTTAAAATATTAGTTTTATAATTTTATTTTATAACAAGATATATTTTTATGAAGCTGAGTTCTCTCTAACTCATAAAAAATGACTATATATATCTTTAAAAAAGTATGTGTAGAAGAAAAAAAATTTGCCAATCAAATTTCATCATGTTATCACAATCAAAGCCAAATTTATTAAATTAATTAGGGTCTTTTAAGAATTATTGTCCCTAAATTGAGGTTGGAGACACACAAATAACAGACTAAAAATGTTGTGTCTTTTGATAAAAAAACACACGATCAATTAGTCCAATTGGGCCTAAAATTGGGCTAAAGAAGAGGTTGGACCCAAGCCATATCCCAAGTTCAATTGTTGGCCCAAAAAGAAAAGCAGGCCCAAACTCACTTAAGCTCAGTTGTTGACCCACGCCTTATCTTTTACTTTTATTTATAGATTGAAAATTTGAAAGCTTGAAGCTTTCAAAGTTTTGAAGATCAATAGACTAAAAGCTCTGAAAAGTGTAACTCTTGTGAAGATTTGAAGACTAAAGATTTATGAAACTAAAACTTCTCTTATGTTCTTGAAGAATTATTGAAGACTTTGAAACGGAAGGTACAAGAAGGCTCGGAAGAAAAACTTCCTTCAATGTTTGAGAAAAAAAAAATACCAAAGGTTGATTATGCATTAGCAATTATCCTTAAGGTGAGTCGTACAAATAGTTTCTATTTGGAGGCTCAAATGAAAATATGATCCAGTTTGTAAGAGTGAATGAAAAGTGGTCTCTTGCTTGCATTAACACATTGTGAATGTACTAATTTATCCCTAAAAACCATATGCGCGCTTGCAACTGTGAAACGATACACGATAAATGATACTCGATGCTCTACGCTCTATGTTCTATGCTCTATGTTATTTACTAGATACTAGATACTTGATTCTCGATCCTCGATATTAGATACTAGATACTTGATGACATAAGCAAAAAACCACTTTTTCATTGATTTTGAAAAATGTACAAAGTGGAGTTTGAAAACAGTTTTACCACTAAGCTATCTTTCGATATTTGTATTATTTTAGTTTTTTTTGTATATATATTATATAAAGAGCATAAAATTGAGGAAGACTTGAGCTCCATGAAGCTATAGTGAATCTGTGGGTGTTAGTGACGAGAATGATTTGATAGTGGAAATTATAGGAAGTGTACTCTATTTTTTTTCTTCCTCGAAAACACTCTTATGTAAATTTAATGTAGTAGTCAACACCCATTCTAATTCTTGATGGTTTCATTTGAATACGAGAAAGAAAAGGATCATGCAAGACACTACAAAAATTGATGCTCCCCACGTTTTTCCATTATCTCTTTTACTTCTTTCACTTATAAAATCCCCATTATCATCCAATTCCATTCACCTTCAAATCCTTCCTCTCACCCACATATATTTCTCCCCCAAATGGCACCTGCATTGCCAACTTCCGGCAACTTCAACAATTCCAGGTCCATCTCCGGAAAGCTCGACTTCATCGTTTCAACATATTCTCCCCATAATGCCCAATGCGCTGAAAAGGAGAAACAGATATCAGTAGATCCAATATCATTGAGAGAATCGTCAGCCAGAGAAGACATAATCGTCGATCCTCTCGCCGCTCCGGACGTCGCCGATCTTCATCTCCCGCCACCCCTACCTCCAACGCAGTTCAAGTTCTTAAGCTACAGCCTACCCAATTCCGCCAATTCCTCTCCCCAATTCGGTTTAATGAAAAAGAAAGGAAAATTCGAAAATCAAGTATCATTACTTAAAGTCTCCAATTCCACAAAACTCAATTCTTCGGTTCAAGATATACAGACTACTCTGCAAGAAGATACTCAATTTCGAAGGAGCAAATCCTGTGGCGAAGGCAGAGCAAGTGCTCCAGCTGACGATTTGGATTTGTGGTTAAACAAAGCAAAATTCCCAGAAACCAAAAGCTACGACGAGGGTTTGTCAAAGACTGAATCGAGCAAGAAATTAGAGGCTCCCGATGATGGATTTAACTGCGGAGCACTCTGTTTGTTCTTACCCGGATTCAGCAAAGGGAAATCCGTTAAGTCAATTAGAAAGGAAGAAGAAACAGAGATAGAAAAAGTGAGAATATCGAAGACTGAGATTGGAAGTGTGATATCGAGGACGGTTTCGTTGGAGAAATTCGAATGTGGATCATGGGCTTCCTCTGTTCTGCCAAACGAAACCGGGGAAGACGAAACCTCTAATAGCCTTTTTTATGATCTGCCATTGGAGTTAATGAGAAGTAGTGTGGATGCAAATGCACCAGTCAATACAGCTTTCATTTTTGATAAAGATCATAATGGAGTGATGAAGAACAACTGGTCGTCGAAATTAGTTCAAAAATCGCACGAATCTTCGTCTCACCATGCTCGATTTTCGGCATCGTCTCCTTCTTCAGGACCATCCTCGCCAGGTTCTTGCATAACTCCTAGATTGCGAAAGGCAAGAGAGGAGTTTAATGCCTTCCTAGAAGCCCAAAGTAGTGCTTAAGAAATTAAAATTGAACTCTGTTTAGATACTTAGTTCATAACTCATTTGTGATTGCATAATCATGAAAGCTAACTCAAATAATTTAAAATGTGAGATACTAGTTAATTATTTTTGTGGTTGTTTATTCGTATAATCTGTCATAAATTGTGGAGTCCTTCTCTAAATCTGTATTAAAATGTGTAATCTAATCGAGGAACAAAAGGAACAAACATGCAATCTAATTGACCCATTAACCTATGTTTCAAGAATATGAATTTGTTTGCATTTCTAATAAACCCCTGGTATATGATTATAAACATAAATGTTATGACAAAAGTAAAAATCGCACAAGCAAAAAGCAGAGATTAGGACAAGAGGAAGAACAACACATATCTGATTTGATAATAGTGCTGATAATTACATGTCTATGCACGGAGGGAGAATAACAAAATACAAAATAACCTCTTTGTTTAGCAATTTATAGCATCAAGTAACACATTCAAGACATTTTAAAAGAAAAACTAGAAAATCTCGTTTATGATTGATTGTCAGTGTCATAGTAGAAAACGAAGCTTTTGCTAGGTGAAAAGCTCTCAAATGTGCCTCTATATTGGAGTCATGGCGGAGATATTCCAATTCATGAGCTAAATATCTAGGTACTCCCTCGAGTTACCCAATTTTAAATTAACGAGGAGTAAATATTTTTTTTTAAAAAAATAAATTAAGTCTTAATATTTAGGTTTGAATCCTATTTTGATCCTTTAACTTTGTATCTTATTTTATTTCGGTTTCTAAACTTTTAAAAACGTCTGTTTCAGTCCTTGAACTTAAAATATATATATATATATATATATATATATATATATTGGTGACTGTTCATTAGAATTCTATTAACTTTTAACAAAACAATGAGATAACTTATATATTTGGATGTCTAGACTGCTAAATAAAATAATCACTCTTACCTATTTAAGATTTTAATTTTTAATTTAAGAGTAAATGATAAATTGATATTTTATCGAAGAACTTAATAAAAGAGAGTTGCATGAACTCATATAGGTCGTATAGTCCAAGTTACACCTAGTTACCGTGAACCAATCAAACAATAATCCTCAATTTGACTTCCCTACATTTTCTTGTTCTCATTGATTCAGTCCCCGGCCTTCCATGACATTATACATGACTTAGTTAAGAAGTAACAAGCAAGGTTTTCGTTCCTATCCAACTCAACAAATTTAAACTTTTTTTCACTAAGCACATGCATTTTATGTTATGTTACGATTTGATATTAAATTTTCGTAAACATGTCGATAGTTTTATATTTAAATTTGATATCAATAGTACGAATGAGAGAGGTGAAATCAACATTTCCATTTTATCATTACAAAGTTTATGAGGGCATAAAAGGAAGTAATAAAATGTTAATAACATGAACATAATATAAACAATAAACCATTAAACTTGTTTAAAAAGGATAAGATGATTATTTATTTAAACAATTTATTCTTATGTCCAAATTCAATTATATTTGAAGTTTGACCAATTTGTTGTTTAAGATTAGACATTTTTTCATTTGTCTTTTTCTTAAAAAGAAACAACTCAATTAGATTTTTCCATTTTCGTAAGATTAAACCAAAATTAATAAGAAAAAAATGGTGCACTTCGAAGTTAATAGCACAAACATTTATCATATAGGTTGAGTTATGTTTGTATATGCAAAAATTGATTTTTTTTTTTTTTAAAAAGAAACAATATAATCTCTTTTTTTAAAAAAGAAAAGAAATATACATATATAAAAAATGATTAAAATTGTCAACGATGAAGAAAAAAGAATTAAAATACGAAAAAGAACATGCTAGCAAGTCCTCCACTTATTGAATTTGTAAACATAAAGATAGAGAGAAATTAAAGGAAAGTGCGCATCACGTAGTTCCATCCCTATTTCCCTAACCATATAATATATATATATATATATATATATATATATATATATGATTCATACATTTTGAAAATACTCAAGAAGGGAACAGCCAGAGAGTTGTTTTTAGATTATCATTATTGTTTAAAACAGAAGAAGAAAAATGAGATGGGGGGTTCTTCTTGTTCTTATTCTGGCCTCCGCCACCAGCATGTCGTGGGCCGAGAAAGATTTCGAGGATGACGGAGAAGAATACTCGAGCCTTGAGATTCCGAAGTTGCAGGAACTTTCAGCTTTTGGTGACTTTCTTTCTTATGGGTTCTACCAGAAAAGTTGTCCCGGCGTCGACGGCATTATTCACCGTAAAGTCAAGCAGTGGTTCGATAAGGATAACACCATTGCCCCTAGCCTCTTGAGATTGCACTTTCATGACTGCGTCGTCAGGGTAACTAGATACAGCTCTCTCTATACCATCTTTCTTTTGTATTAATATTTTTGTTTGGTTTAAAATATCTAACTTCCTCCTCTCATGCTTCATTTCCATGGAAATATTTAAATCTTAATTTTATAAAAATATAACAAATTGTCCATATCCTTCGTAGATATTTGTGCAAAATAACTAAAATATTTACAAATATAACAAGAAATTGATAGATTAGTATAATTTATGACGGATAGACATTGATATCATTGATATTTTGCTATATTTATAAATATTTTGTGTCATTTAAAATAGTTATCCTAATTAAAATTGTAGGATTCATAAACAAGTTAACATATTTATTATTCATATAAGTTTACAAGAGTGACATTTTGTTGCTTATTTTATTATAACCAAATTTCAAATTTACTCATTAATTTAAGATATATACTACACTATGTCCGTTGAAATATGCTTATTTTGATAAAATAAAAAATTAAATATTCTGTTAGATTTAGATAGTTGTGTTTGCAACAATATTGATCATATATTTTGATGTAGTGAGGAAATGTATTAAACCAAATTTACAGTCAAAGAAGGGAAATCCACCCCTTGGAGATTGGTAAAAGCCTTAAAAAACCAATCTCAAATAATAAATAAACATTAATTAATATCTAAACTAAATATTAAGTAAAATAGAGGAATTGGCACTAACATGCATGGGCTCCGGGCGGGGTTGTGCAATTGCAGGGCTGCGATGGTTCTATTCTTCTGGATTACGAGGGAAGTGAGAGACGGGCTCCGGCGAGCAAGACGCTTAGAGGTTTCGAAGTGATCGATGATATAAAAGCCGAGTTAGAGAAAAAGTGCCCGAAAACAGTTTCTTGCGCGGATATTTTAACCGCAGCCGCAAGAGAAGCGACGGTCCTCATCGGAGGGCCATATTGGATGGTACCATTTGGAAGAAGAGATGGAGTTGATTCCATTGCCAAAGAAACAGAATTAGTGCCAATGGGTATTGAAGACATCACTTCTCTCATTGAATTATACCAATCTCTTGGCTTGAATGTTCTAGATTTGGTCGTTCTTTCAGGTACATTCTTACATCTAACTCTTACTGTGCTACTTCAACTGATTTGCATTAAACCTCTAATTTTGAAGTTGATATAAACGTTAATTTTAAATCTTTGGAGACAATTAATTGGATATTTTATACAGGGGCACACACAATCGGAAGAGCAACATGTGGAGTGGTACAAGAAAGGCTTTACAATTACAGCGCAACGGGAAAACCCGACCCATCATTAAACACAAAATACTTAAACTTCTTGAAAAGAAAATGCCGATGGGGCTCAGACTACGTGGACCTTGACGCTACAACGCCCAACAAATTCGACAACGCCTATTACACAAATCTCCCAAAAAAGATGGGTCTTTTGTCCTCTGATTCGGCTCTCTACACCGATTCAAGAACTTACCCCATTGTCCAAGCCTTGGCCTATCAGCCCTCCATTTTCCGCCACCAATTTGCTGTGTCCATGGCTAAGCTAGGGAACGTTCAAGTTCTTACTGACCTGTTCGAAGGCGAGATTCGAACCAAATGCAGTTGTAGGAATTCTCCCTGATATGTTATCCACTACTGTTTGATCTCTTCCATTTCTTTCAACATTTTTGTTTTTGGTGGTTGGTAATTTGTCACATTATAATATATATATTGTGTTTTTCTTTCCTGTATAATTTCATGTTAAGGATTGGTGTATTATTTGCAGTCTTGATCTTGGTTTTGGAATCAGAAACCTTCCAATGATTATGGGATTAATGATGCTTATTGTGGAGTTGTGTAAGAGTTTTAGTCTATATCTTTTTTTTGTGTCGTTTGTTACTTTGTTTCGTGTGAGAATTAATATAGTGAAGTCTAATTAACATATCATAGTTTAACTAACCACGACATGGTAAAGTGAGTTTAGCTACGTTAATTGATATGATTTTGTATTTCAAAATTGGAACGTTTGATTCTCAATTCTTACCATTGTTGTACTACAAATGTTAACTCCTTAAACTAAGTGGGTAATGTGGGCAAAGTCACATCCCTCCAATTAACAAAATATATATAACAATAGTCCAAATTATTATCAAATATAACAAAGGTTTTTGCGATATTTGTAATTTTTTTAAGAACTAAATATTTAAATTTACCACTCATAGATTTTATTGTTATATATAGTTTTTTTTTTATAAAAAAAAATCTTGTTATGCTTTTTAATTATAAGTCTAATAGTGCTACCCTAAATTGCAATTATCCCTTTTCCAATATGCTAAGTGTTATTGCTTGTGACAGCATAGCTTTTTTCTATCTTAAAGAAAAAGTGCTATTGATTGTACCTTCATTTCTCCCTCCACACCTATCTCCTTACTCTACCACCTATGCACATTTCAATTTTTTTCACGGCACCATTTTTTATGCATTCTACTCTCTATCATATACATAAAAAATAAATTAAAATACTTCATAACCGAAGTAATAAAAATTTACCATGTGATAAATTATGATAGAACAACTTATTAGAATGTATAAATACATGTGTTGTCGATCGAAGATGCATCTAAGTATTCTTCTTTCAATAATAATCACGATGTTTTAATATTCAATTTTTCTCACTTTTAAGATCAATGAATATATTGTAATATTTAATTAGTTGAAGATCATTTCAAATCACCATTTTTATCTTGTTAATGTTTTCTTGGTGTTAATCATTCCCTATCAACAATATCTCCCATATGTATAGTATGCATTAAGCCCATTATCTATTAATATATAATTTGTTAAATTTTCTTTTTTAAGAAGTATTATTTATAGGAGCATTATTTACAATAATATATATATAACCAAGAGACAAAGATTTGCCACTTTGACAAACTATGATGGTCTAGATTTGCTTTTTACTGCACTTGTTTGTGGTAATGTCATGTCTAATGTTTAATTTATATATGCAATGGAGAACCATTATGATCTACAATGTCTATAGTGGATCAAGTAATTATAGTTCATCCAATTTCATTTTTTTAAACAAGCTATTACTTAGCCTCTAATTTTTATGTCTTGAAAGCTTACAACAATTTTTAGAAAAAAAAGAAAAAAAAGGTTCAAGAAAGTTTATTATATATACATGCAATCAATTATAAGGGTTTACAAAGCAATTTTGTTCTGTAAAAACATATGGATAAGCACTATTTCATAAATTATTATGTCTCATTTGTATGGCTGTTTTGTGTATTGCTCTCAACTACTATGGTTGGTGCTTATACTTCAAATAATTGTAGCTCTATCGAGAGGGAAGCCTTGATTTCCTTCAAACAAGGCTTATCAGATCCTTCTGCTCGTCTTTCTTCTTGGGTTGGCCATAATTGTTGTCAATGGCATGGCATCACTTGTAATCTCATTTCAGGAAAAGTCATTAAAATTGATCTACACAATTCATTAGGCTCTGTCATTTCTCAATTTGTTGAGTATGGAGATCTAGAACGACCATGGATAGATCTCGAGGATTTTTCACGAGAGTTCCAAAAGACTTGCTTGAGAGGGAGAATAAGTTCCTCACTACTTGAGCTCAAATATTTGTACTATTTGGACTTAAGTTTCAATGATTTTGAAGCTGCTCCAATTCCATATTTCTTTGGGATGCTCAAAAGTTTAAGGTACCTCAAGCTCTCTTCTGCAAATTTTAGTGGACAAATTCCCATTCATTTAAGGAATTTGAGTAATTTGAGTTATCTAGATCTTTCAGATGAAATACGAGGATTCATGTTACAAGTTAATAACTTGGAATGGCTCTCAAGTCTTTCTTCTCTTGAGTACCTTAATCTTGGAGGTGTGAATTTAAACAGTGTTGAAAGAAATTGGATACATGTAATCAATGGATCTTCTTCTTTGTCAGAGCTACACTTAAGTAATTGTGGTATTTCAAGTTTTGATACTTCCATTGCTTTTTTAAACCTCACTTCACTTAGAGTCCTTGATTTATCAAGTAATTTGATAAATTCTTCCATACCTTTGTGGGTATCGAATTTGACTAGTCTTTCAACACTTAGTTTAAAAGACAATATTTTTGAAGGAACAATTCCTCATAATTTTGTGAAATTGAAAAATCTTCAAGTTCTTGAATTGAGTGGGAATAGTTTAAGTAATGATAATATTGAAGATCACCCACCAATCTTTTTACAAAATCTTTGCAAGTTACGGTTTTTGCACCTTGCATACAATCATTTTGATTTTAAACTTGAGATGTTTTTGGATAGTTTCTCAAATTGTACTCGCAAAAGGTTGGAATCCTTGGATTTGGCAGGTAATAGAATTGTGGGAGAGATACCAAATTCATTGGGGATGTTTAAGAATCTACGATTCTTGAATCTTTCTGATAATTTCCTGTGGGGTTCATTTCCAAATTCAATAGGTAATTTGTCGTTATTGGAGCATCTACATGTCTCGGCTAATGTCTTGAATGGAACTATACCTTCGAGTTTTGGTCAACTTTCTAAATTAGTTTATTACGAAGATTATGAGAATTCATGGAATACAACTATAACAGAAGTTCACTTGATGAACTTGACAGAGTTGAAAATCCTTCAAATCTGGACAAAAAATGAACAAACTTTTGTTTTCAACATCCCATATGATTGGATTCCTCCTTTTAGGCTCAAGATTCTTTTTCTGGAAAATTGTCTCATTGCCTCTCAGTTTCCAATTTGGCTTCGAACCCAAACTCAACTGACTGATATTGTTCTCTCTAATGTTGGGATCTTTGGCTCCCTACCAAACGAGTGGATTTCTAAGGTATCTTCTCAAGTGGTTAGATTGGATTTGTCCAACAATTTATTCAATCTAAAGCTATCTGACATATTCACATCCCATCAAAAAAATGATTCAATTATTCCCTTAAGATATCCTAATCTAAGACACTTAGATCTTCGAAATAATCAATTTTTGGGCACTATACCCTTAACCATCAATGATTCAATGCCCAATTTGTATAGATTAGATTTGTCAATAAATGATCTCCATGGTACAATTCCATCATCCATTCAAACAATGAATCATCTCGAAGTACTTTCAATGTCACACAACCAACTCTCAGGGAAGCTTTTTGATGATTGGAGTAGACTCAAATCGTTACTCGTTGTTGATTTAGCCAATAACAATTTACACGGAAAAATCTCAACCACAATAGGTTTGTTGACATCCCTCAACAAATTAATGTTAAGCAACAACAATCTCCATGGAGAAATTCCCAAGTCATTGCAGAATTGTTCACTTCTCACCAGCCTTGACCTTTCTGAAAACAGATTCTTATCCGGAAACCTACCGTCATGGATAGGAGTAGCTGTGCCAAAGCTACAATTGTTAAACCTACGGTCCAACCGTTTCGGTGGAACCATCCCAAGACAATGGTGCAATCTTTTTGCCATCTGTGTGCTAGATCTATCAAACAACCGTCTTCATGGGGAGCTCCCAAATTGTTTGTATAATTGGAAATACTTCGTGCAAGATTACTACAGAGATGGGTTGAGATCTTATCAAACTAACAGTGGAGCCTATTACAGCTATGAAGAAAATACAAGATTGGTTATGAAAGGAATGGAATCTGAATACAGTACTATTCTTGAGTCTGTTTTGACAATAGATCTTTCAAGGAATAAATTGAGCGGTGAAATTCCAAAGGAAATAACAAACCTTGTCCAACTTGATACCTTAAACTTATCGAACAACAACTTTGTTGGTATGATACCAGAAAATATTGGAGGCATGAAGAGATTAGAGACATTGGATCTGTCGTACAACAGTCTGAGTGGGAGAATTCCTGCGAGTCTAGCTTCACTAAATTTCTTGACACATTTGAATGTGTCATTCAACAAATTGACAGGAAGAATACCAGTGGGTAATCAACTTCAAACATTGGAAGATCCCTCCATCTATGAAGGGAATCCATCTTTATGTGGACCTTCTCTTCAAATCAAGTGTCCAGGGGATAAAAGTTCAAACAATGTTCTTGTTTCGACAAGTGAAAAAGAAGATGGCAAAGAAAATGACCCGGACATGCTTGGCTTCTATATTAGTATGGCAATTGGTTTTCCGGTTGGAATCAACATATTGTTCTTTACCATATTCACAAATGAAGCAAGGAGAAGATTGTACTTTGGTTTTGTGGATCATGTCAATTACAACATACTCCAAATATTTGATGTTCTTAGAGTTGGTCTGAGGAGAATGATGATATGGAGATGAAGCTGCTAATTAAAACTGCAGTTTCTTGGTGAGCAGCAAATGGATCAAGTTTACTTTTAAGATTCATAATTTTAAGAAGTGTGTTTGCCTTTTTTTTTTTCTTCCATCAAATTTAGTTTTTATGCATGTATGTTATTATGTCTGTGGACTGTTGTAGTTGATTATAATAAATGAATGGATAATTTTAATTACTTTGTTTTTTTTACTATTATTCTATAGTCATCCAATAATCATATGGATGAAAGGATGACGTGAATTGGTTAATTAATCAAGGAAAAAACTTGAGTGCATCCTATCATAGAAGCCAAGTTTAAGAACACACTTGACAAACCCTAAGGGTGGTTTGTTTTAAGAAATTTGTCAAATTTGAATTATCTAGATCTTTCTGATACTGATCAAGGATTATTCTTGTTGCAGCCTAAATTGCTTGTTGCAAACTTGCAATGGCTCTCTGCTCTTTCTTCTCTTGAGTACCTTAATCTTGGATTCGTGAATTTTAGTACGGTCCAAGCTTCAAATTGGATGCATGCAGTCAATGGACTTTCTTCTTTGACAGAACTACATTTAAGTAACTGTGGTATTTCAAATTTTGATAGTTCAATTGCCCTTTTAAATCCCACTTCACTGAGAGTTTTTGATTTATCACTTAAATGGATATATTCTTCTATACCTTCGTGGCTATCTAATCTTACTACTCTTTCGATACTTGATCTGAGTTTTAATTATTTTCAAGGTACAATTCCTCAGGATTTAGAGAAATTGATAAATCTACAACATCTTGATTTGGGTTTATCGGGTTATAATATTCAAGAACACCCACCAAGGTTTCAGCAAAATCTTTGCAAGTTACGATTTTTGCACCTTGCATGCAATAGTTTTGGGGTTAAACTTGAAGAATTTTTGGACAGTTTCTCAAATTGTACTCGGAATAGTTTGGAATCCTTGGACTAGTCCAGCAATGGATTTGTGGGAGAGATACCAAATTCATTGGGAACGTTTAAGAACCAACGAATTTTGGATCTTTCCTCTAATCAATTGTGGGGTTCACTTCCAAATTCAATAGGTAATTTGTCATTGTTGCAACATTTGTATATCTCATATAACTCCTTAAATGGAACTATACCTTCAAGTTTTGGACAACTTTCAAACTTAATAGAGTTTAACGATCGCCAAAATTTATGGAAGAATATAACCCTAACAAAGACACATTTAATAAATTTGACAAACTTGGAAATCTTTCAAATCAAGTCAAAAAATAAACAAGATTTTGTCTTCAACATCTCATCCGATTGGATTCCTCCATTTAGACTCAGGGTTCTTTATTTGAAAAGTTGTCTCATTGGCCCTCAATTTTCAATTTGGCTTCAAACTCAAACTCAACTTGTTGAAATCACTCTCACTGATGTTGGGATCTCTGGCTCTATACCATACGACTGGATTTCTAACACATCTTCTCACGTCATTAAATTGGATTTGTCCAACAACTTGCTCAATATGAGGTTGTCCCACATATTGATCACATCTGATCAAACTAATTTTGTTGGTGAACGTCAAAAGCTCCTCAAAGACTCAATTCCCCTCCTTTATCCTAATCTAATATACTTGAATCTACGAAACAATAAACTGTGGGGCCATATACCCTTAACTATCAATGATTCAGTGCCCAATTTGTATAGATTAGATTTGTCAAAGAATTACCTTATTAACGGTACAATTCCATCGTCATCCATTAAAACAATGAAACGTCTTGAAGTACTGTTAATGTCAGACAACCAACTTTCAGGAGAGCTTTTTGATGATTGGAGTAGACTCAAATCATTGCTTGTTGTTGATTTAGCCAATAATAATCTATACGGAAAAATTCCAGCCACAATAGGTTTGTCCACGTCCCTTAACATATTGAAACAACAATTTGCATGGAGAAATTCCGGAATCCTTGCAGAATTGTTCACTACTCACGAGCATTGATCTTTCAGGAAATAGATTCTTAAACGGAAACCTGCCTTCATGGATAGGAGTAGCTGTGTCAGAGCTGTGATTGTTAAACTTGCGTTCTAATAGTTTCAGTGGAACAATTCCAAGACAATGGTGCAATCTTTCTTTGCTTCGTATATTTGGATGTATCAAACAATCATCTTTCTGGAGAAGTTCCAAATTGTTTGTATAATTGGACAGCTTTTGTTGATTACAATTATGATGCTTTTGGATTGGGATATTATCATGGTAGTAAAGGAATGTTGTATTTCGCATACGAAGAAAATACAACGTTGATTACCAAAGGAACGGAGTGTGAATACTACAACACTATCGTTAAGCTTGTTCTGACAATAGATCTTTCAAGGAATAAATTGAGCGGTGAAATTCCAAATGAGATAACAAAGCTCATTCATTTGGTTACTCTAAACTTGTCTTGGAATGCTCTTGTGGGTACCATTCCACAAAATATTGGAGCCATGCAGACTTTAGAAACACTGGATCTCTCCCACAACAATCTTTCTGGAAGGATTCCTGACAGCCTAGCATCTTTAAATTTCTTGACACATTTGAATATATCATTCAACAATTTGACTGGAAGAATACCAACGGGTAATCAGATTCAAACACTAGAAGATCCCTCCATCTATGAGGGTAATCCTTCCTTATGTGGGTCTCTTCTTAAGATCAAGTGTCCAGGTGATGAAACTTCAAATAATATCCCTATTTCAACAAGGGATGAAGAAGATGGTAAAGAAAATGAGTCAGAAATGCTTGGCTTCTATATTAGTACGTATGGCAATTGGTTTTCCAGTTGGTCTCAACATCTTGTTCTTTACCATTTTCACAAATGAAGCAAGGAGAATATTCTACTTTCGGTTTATTGATCGTGTCAACAACAACATACTCCAAACAATTGACTCTCTGACGATTGGCCTGAGGAGAATGATCATTTGGAAAAAAAGCTACTAATCAAAGGCTGCAGTTTCTTGGTTGGGCAGCAAATGATCAGGAGAAAGTTTTAATTTTAAGATCCATCATATTAAGAACTAAGAACTGTACTGTTGCTTCTTTTTAGTTTTTATGCATGTATGTTATTATGGTTGTGGACTGCTTACTTTTGTTTATAATAAATGAATGGATGAGTTTTGGCTCCTTTGTCTTGACTTCATATTCATCCAATAATGTTTGTTGTTTTATTTTACTTTTATATATATATATATATATATATATATATATATATATATATGTATGTATGTATGTATGTATGTATGTATGTATGTATATAATATGTATGTATGTATGTATGTATGTATGTATGTATGTATATAATATGTATGTATGTATGTATATAATATGTATGTATGTATATATATTATTTATTTATTTGTGGCAAGAACTAATTTAAAATTACCGAAAGAAAAAGAATGAGGTTTTTGCTTGCAAAAAGTCTGGCGTCGAGTCTGAGAGGAAATGAAGAGAATAAGGTGGCTTCTTCCCCTACACCGTCTTTCACTCCCACCACAGCTCCACCACTATCAAATTCCCGCCATTGATTTTCCATTTTCTTCTTCCTCCTCCATTTCCGATTCTCCATTAGCTTCCATATCCACCAAACCCAATACCACTCTGACCCATGACGACCTTACAAAGATCAACCTTCTTCTTCCTCGTCTCTGTCTCTACAACCACCAGTCTACTGCTATCGCTCTTTTCCACGCCACTCTCCTCACTAATCCTTCACTTCAATCTCTTCCCTTTTCAATTCTCTCCCATTCCCTTGCTTCTCAGTCTGATTTTGCCCTCACAATGTCCTTCCTCACTCGTCTTAAGCACCATCCCAATGCCCTTCTCTATTCAACTCCCATCATCACTATGCTTATTTTCTCTTATTGTAAGCGCCGGAAATCCAAGGAGGCCTTGAAGATTTTCCATTGGATGCTAAGACCGGGGTCGCCATGTAAGCCGGATGAGAAAGTTTTTAAAACCCTAATTTCGGGACTTTGTAGGAAGGGGATGACACTTGATGCTTTGAAGGTTCTCAGGAACATGATTCATTCGAATTTGGTTCCGGATTGCGATTTGAGGAATTGGGTTTTTAGGTGTTTGCTGAGAGAAGCCATGATCGGCGAAGCACTGGAGTTTAATGAGACTTTGAATATCGTTGGCGATCAGAATGCCAGTGACCATCTGAGAAAGGTGTCGGAATTGTTGGACCGTATCATCACCAATTGGATAGACTAGAGAACATCGTCTGGTAAGTCATTTGCTCTCTGTGATTTAATTAATTTATGACTAGCCCTAGACTCTAATTTTGATCATATTGAGATTAAAGTGGATGATTGAGTGAAGCAAATTTGTAGATTATAGCATACAAAACTTCTTATGCATTTATAAGTATTTAGCAACTTTATTGCATGATAGTGTACCGTCAGAACATTGTCTGGCTTGGTTCTTTATTGAGCTTTTAGTTCATTCCAATCTATTAAAAGACATAAAACTAGGAAGCTTAGTATACTTCTTTCTATTGTGCTGTGTGATTAATTAGCTTTTAGCATAGTAGTTCTGTGACATCTGTTACCATTTCATTTCAAAAGCTAGATCACATAAAGTAATTCCACACAAAAGGATTAGTTTTTATACTAGTAAAACTGAAACTTAAAATCTAAAGTAAAGGGCAAGCTTCTAAACTGATTCATTCTTTCCTTCTTGTCTATCAGCTAGAACTAGGACGTTAGTTTGTATTATGAGTTGTGACATGTATGGTACAATTAATCTGTACTTGTTTTCCTTTTCATATTGCTACAACAATGTGTAATTTCTGTATTATTTTTTAAACTTTATGGATATAATGTAAAGCTTAAAGCTTGAACAGCCTGTAGCTAGAAGAAAAAAAAACAGATATTGCGGACTGTTTATGTTTCTAGCGAGCATGAATAAGATGCTTAGAGTTGATGGATTGCGACAAATTTCATGGTATCAAAGTAGTGTCGTTTCCTTTCAAAAATAATTTTGTTTCACTTGTTGGGCTTCAACAAGTTTTCAATTTTACAATTGAGCATCAAAATCTTGCAGTATCAGGTTCGTTTCCTGGAGAAGGAAGAGAAGCTTGGTGGTTACCGGTGTATTCAATTCACAGGGACAGGAAAGCCATTGACGCAGCACTCTGTAGCCTTCACAAATCTTCAAACTAGAAGGGCTTGAGCATCAAGTTCACATCAAATGCTATAAACTGGGATAAACAGCTACGGAAACTGAGGGGGTATAATGTAACATAATGGTGGTTAAATGTCCCTGCAACTCAAGTGGCATTTAACTATAACTACACAATTGTTTGTGTGTTTAGTGTAATCATTTTGGATTTGGGGTTTAATAGAATCTCCTCACAAAGTTCTTTTCTCAGTTGGTGGTTGGTACAGGCACTATCTAAATCAACTCGTTAAGATACGTATCATTTCTATTTGGGGACGTTTCAATTTAAAATGAGAATCAAAGTTCTTTAAATCGTCAAAAGTTTGAATCTCCTCCCCACTCCACTTCCTAAAAAATAAGGTGTCAATTTTGAGCTTGATTTAAAAACACTATCATGTTTTATTTTTAATGGCAAAAACTGCACTATGCTAGTTCAAAGTTATACAAATAAATAGGTTCAACCTCGATGAAATTTAATTATTAACTTATTTCAATTAAATAAACTAAACAAATTAATACCCATTCTCAAAACTATTTTTTGCATATGAGGAAAGAAAAAATAATACAGAAAGAAATATTGAATATTACAAAAAGGAAGAAAAATTAATCCCATAAAGTTTTAATTTTTAAATAAATAACTATTAAAGAATTATCTTTCAAATAAATAAATACATTGAAATTTATCTTCAGAAACATATTTATTCAAATTGTGAAGTGAAACATTAGACTGTGCCGTTCTTTCTTAAAAAATGGGAGGGAACACGAAAGCAGAGAGGTGAAGTGGATAACGTTTTCCTCTGCTCTGCAGTTGATCGGAACGGTAGCTAAAATGGCGAATTCCATCTCCTTCCATCACCCCACTCACCGCTTAATTTCCTGCCCGCAGGTTCTTTCTTCCTTTCTCCCCATCTCAACGAACCTTTTTCCTTCTTCCTCTCTCATCTTTTCTTTTTCTCTATTATGAATACAGGTCAAGGATTTTCGGTCTTTTCCGTCGCCAAGATTCACCAACTATTCCTCCACTTCCCCTAAAACCAGACTTCGGCCGATTAAAGCTGCAACTGAAATCCCCGCATTTCCTCTTCTTCAACCTGCCAAAGCGGACGAAACTCCTTCTGAGGTGAAATCCCTCTAGACCCACCTTTTAATTTTTGTCTTCCATGAATCATTTTGTACAATGCTTTAACATCTTCGTGCGTTGGTTTAATGTTGAATCTTAATGACTATTGAACTTCCGTAGTTGGAACCAGCAGACCCTGATTTCTATAAGATAGGATATGTTAGAAGTATGCGAGCTTATGGAATTGAATTCAAAGAAGGACCTGATGGATTTGGTGTTTATGCTTCCAAAGATGTTGAACCTCTTCGTCGTGCTAGGGTCAGTTTTATGCATTCCTTCTAAAGTTCTCAGTTCTGCTCAATAACTAAGAATGGTGTTTTCTTCATGTATTGTTTCACAGGTAATCATGGAAATTCCTTTAGAATTAATGTTAACCATAAGCCAGAAACTCCCTTGGATGTTTTTCCCTGATATAATTCCACTGGGTCATCCAATATTTGATATTATTAACTCGACAAATCCAGAGGTAAACCAATTTTACATTAGATTGAACAATATTTCTTAGCTAAGGTTTGCTTTTGCTTTTGATTTTGTTATTTTAAATGAAATATTCATTTTATTATTTGATTCTGATTTCGCTGATTGGATTTATGTCTCTAGCTCCTACCTGGGTATCTGATAATTTATCCTATTCAGTTTGAATAAATTTCCAGTCATCACGTAGCATATGTTTGTAGATGTTATTAGTTTTATTGATTCTGTTCTTTTGTTTGAAATGACTCATATAAGGAAAATCTTTTGATGGCAGACAGATTGGGATTTAAGGTTAGCGTGTCTTCTGTTGTATGCATTTGATCGAGAGGACAACTTTTGGCAGCTCTATGGTGATTTTCTACCAAGTATTGACGAATGTACAAGCTTGCTTCTAGCTTCCGAGGTACCTATAAATACACAGTAAATTTATTCTACTGATGATTCTGTAATATCTTTTGTGCCTATCTATGGAGGTATAATACGATCTAATGAATCGACCTATGGTTAATTTGAAGTAGAAGAAAGAAAGAAATGCTAGAATGCAATTTAATTAGAGTACTACTGAAGTATATTGGAACTTTTGTTCCCCAAAGGATGCTTCAAATATTCTTTTTATTTCTAAAGATTCTGATACAGTTTCAGTACCTATTCTTCAGGTTTACAGCAGACGTAACAAACAGAGAGGGAAGTAGGGAAGTAGTTAGGTACCTATTTTTAGAATGTTTTGGGTTTCTTTGGTTAGGGC
>JBBPDJ010000004.1:12391784-12412260 GCA_037974625.1 Cucumis cinereus | reverse complement strand
AGAATTAAGGGAGATTGGGAAGCTCTCTAAGCCTTCCCCACCATTGATTAATAAAGTTAGTAGTTCTGTTCGTATCAGATTCTGTTATTTTATTGTCAATTATTCTTTTCCTTTGGTCAATCCATTTCTTATTGGTTTCACGGTTCCTTAATGATTACATGCATCATGTAAAATCTTTTATGCATTTTAGGAAGAACTTTCGGCGCTGCAGGATAAAAATCTTGCTACAACCATCAGAGACCAACAACGTCGTGCTTTAGTGTTCTGGGAAAGGAACTGGGTAAATTTTCTCTGTTGTATGGATGGAGTGTGCTTTTAATTTTCCGTTATACTAATGTGTCTGCTGCTCTTTTATGGCTTTGTTTCTGTAATACTACAGCACAGTGGCGTACCTCTTAAAATTAAGAGGCTTGCTCGAGATCCTAAAAGATTCATTTGGGCTGTGGGTATAGCACAATCGCGATGCATAAACATGCAAACAAGGATTGGAGCCCTAGTACAAAATGCAAATATGCTAATTCCTTATGCTGGTAAACTTCTGCTGGGGGGTATTATGTATTAGGAATTAAAAGCTAAGATGCCTCAGAATGCATCACAGGATTATGTTATGTTAATTTTTTTATGTTATAAAATGTGTAATTTTTAACCAAATGATGCAGATATGCTGAACCATTCTTTTCAGCCCAATTGCTTTTTTCACTGGCGTTTTAAGGATCGGATGCTTGAGGTGATGATAAATGCTGGGCAGCAGATCAAAAAAGGGCAAGAGGTTTTTCATTGTCTTAGTATATTCACATTTAGCAATGTCCCTGCATAACTAAAACGTTTCTTGGAAATCTTATATGAAAGGATATTGGTTGCATAATTGCAAAAAGTTCATTGATTAGAGGCAAACCATTTCATATCAGAGATGAAAAAGAAAAAAAAGAAGAAAAAAAAAAACTTTGCGTGGTGGATTACAAATTTCCCAAGCACTCAAATGGGGGATTTCAAATTTGCAATCCAGCATTATAACACTCAAAGGTAACATAAAAAACTTTGTGTAGTGTGGCAGTTTCTAGTTTTATCAACTGGAGGTGCCGAGGTGGTGTGCTGAACTTCCTTCCAAAGCAGTAAAAATTTATGTTTCCCTTTGAAAATTCTATAGTTTCTTCGTATCAAAGTTTACCAAAAGATATCTCTAGTAACAGTTTTCCAAAGAGTCCTAGTTTTCCTATAGGCCACCACCCGAAAAGACCAAATTTAGTTATGCGTGCAGACAGCTAACTAGTCTGAACTTATTGCATAATTTGACCAACTCTCCACATCCAAAGAACAGGAAAAATAAAAAGGACGGTTGATGGTTTTACTCTTCCTAATGTTCAGACATACTTGTGAAAGGAGGATGATATGAGAATTTTTCTTTTGGGCTTTGTCTTGGTTGTTCATGCTTTTGTAAGCAAGAGACGAAAGAAATCACTCTTTTTGGGACTTTAAGTTGACATTGTCTATTTTCTTGAAGTATCAATCTGTGTTACTTATACAAAGATATTTTGGCCTAAGTAAATAAAACCTGATACAATTTGCAACTTAATCTTGCCAGAATTATACAATAAACCTATTAGCATTAACATTTAATGCTAGAAGCCTAGAACTCAATTTTCGTGATAATTGCTTCTGTGCCTACCTGTAAATGTAATAGTCTACTCTATCTCTTGTTTAACTCGCAGATGACCGTCAATTACATGAATGGGCAACAAAACAACATGTTTCTGCAGAGATATGGTTTTTCATCTCCTGTGGTAATTTGATCTCAAGCACTTTCCGAATATAATTGAGTTAATGATGCAATTTATTTCAAGTCATGTGCAGAAGAAGATTGTGTTCCCTAGAAAAAAGCGTGTTTACTGCTTAAGTAGCACTCTGGATCAAAATACGTGTGCTAGATCTCTTTCATTTCAAATTTAAAAATTTCATTCAGTTTCCTACTCCATTATCATTGACATGAATTTGGTATTTGTAGTGTATGGTTTTAACATCTAATTTGGGAAACTGCAGAACCCTTGGGATATGATCAAGTTCTCCGGCAATGCACGTATTCACCTAGATTCATTCTTATCTGTTTTCAATATAGCTGGGCTTCCTGAAAATTACTACTACAATGGTATGGTTGATGACAATTTTCTTTTTGTTTACCTCTTTTATAAGGGGAAAAAACTATTAGTAATTCAACAAAGTACTGAACAAACTGACAAAATAATGATAGCAGGTCGGTTATCTAAAAAGGAAGATACATTTGTTGACGGAGCAGTAATTGCAGCAGCAAGATCTCTGCCTTCATGGTCCGATGGGGATATCCCACCAAGCCCAAGCATGGAGAGGAAAGCAGTTAAAGAGCTACAAGAAGAGTGCCAACGGATGCTAGCAGCATTTCGGACCACATCAGAAAAAGACCAAAAAATACTAGGTACGCCATCCAGTCCTTGCCTTCTCCCATAGTTATATTCCTCTCTAGTGAACGGCCAAAAACCCAAAGTGACTTGACTTCTAAAACCATTGGAAAGAAAATCTCAAGATTTTATATTCGAAGATATTAATACCATGTTATGTCTGCTGGAAACAACTAACAGATTCAATGTCACAAGCTACCAGGACGCTCGAAGCCTCGATCAAGTACACATAATCTCCTTCCTTGTTAAGCTAATTATATGATTTTAAATATGATTCATCAAGTTCCCATTTGTTTTGTGGCTAACAATGGAGCTTTTACCTCCTGCAGATATAGATTGCACCGAAAGTTGTTCATAGAGAAAGTCATCAAGGCACTGGATGTTTATCAAGAGCGGATACTGTTCTAGTTTTGAAAATACTCTACTGCAGTTTGATCTTAGGAGATATTATGGTAGCTGCATGAAATTGTCTTCAGTTCCTGCAAAGATTTTGCTGTAGCTTAATAGTCATAGAAGTTTTATTAACTGTAGCATCAATGGGAAGAAAATTTGAGAATCACATTAAAATAATGGTTATTTAATTATTTATAGTCTCACATGAAAATAGGACAATTAACTAATTAATTTTGAAATACTATTTATTATTTAATTTCAACTAATAACTAAACAAATATTAATTAAAATATATTAATTAATTGTTGAATAAACTTATCTAAATAGTAATTAAAAAAACTGATCTAATACTAATTAAAATATACTAATTAGCCTCATCGATGTTCCGTGAATATAAAGAAAATTATCTTATCGATGTTTAGTGATTATAAAGGAAATTATATTCTATTTCTTTTCAATTATTTATAGAACAGGTATTAGTATATGCATATAAACATTTTCAAAAGTATTGTGAATATATGCTAATCTATCCGAATCTACTAATAGTTCATATTACAAATATTGATAGACTATAAGAGTCTATCAGAGATAGAAGTTTTGTTATTAATTAGTTTTGTTATATTTGTAATTCTTTTAAAAATGTTGTTATATATTTGATTATTAATTCTAAAATTACTATTTGTTATAATTATCATTTATTTATTCTATTTGAATTCGTTCACACGATCCAAATCAAACAAACACTAAGAAAAAGCCACAAATTTCAATTAAAAAATCATTTTTCAAGGTAACTTTTTTTAATTTGGTAGTAATTTTTTTAAAATATGCACTCATTGTTTTAATTGCATTTTTTCAAAATGAAAATTGTTTTAATTGTCAAACTCTTTCTTTCAAAGCGTGAATGTTGGTTCGGTTTCCGGTTTAGACAAACCAAAGAAAACCAAACCAACCCAAACCAAGGTTTACTTGCAGAAAGGGGTTTTAAGAAAAAAACATCGACTCTATCCTCCGTTTATGATCTCTGGACGCTCTCCACCCTAGACGGCGGCGGCGATTACCTCCCCCACTGATCGTGCTTGTTAGGTTTACACTTTCAGTTTCTCGCTGTGACTGGTACGTCGTTTTTTGCCCTAATTTTGTGTGTTTCATTTACTATAGTTTCTATTCCATATCTTGTTTAAGTAAACGAAATGAAAATAAGTAAACCTAAACCTCTTTCTTTTCCTCACTTCCGCATTTCTCCCTCTTCCGTCGTTGCAGCTCCGAAATCCGACCAATTTTGGATGGGGTTCTAATTATTTATAATTGAAACAAGATTTCAAATCATTTTGGTCTTATTCGATATTAAACTATTTTTAGTATAGGGTCCCTCGAGGATTAGATGATGAACTTGAGGGATGCGGCATTGTGATGTGAATTACTGCTCAGTGAATTTTGCTGCTTGACTAAGCTTTGAACTTGTGAAAACGTGCTTATACATCTAATTTACGTTATTGTTATAGTGTTAATTATCCCATGTCAGGTTTAATTCTTATTTCTAGGATTATCTCTAGTAAGAACAGATTTGTGGGGTTGAGACAGTCATTTTAATTGTTTTTGCAATTTCTTATTGATAATAGGAATACTCTGGCTTCAATTCTTGTTCTATTCCCATAAACTTTTTACAATTACGAAACTATTAATTATCATACTGTGGTGTAGAGCAATTGAGAATGACCAGTTTTGATATGGACGCACTGTCAACGAGTGTGAAGTGTTTGGTTTATGAGCTTTGAAGTTTCATTGTCGAGTCCGATGTGCTGTATGATTCTTCATTGATTTTCTTTACTTGATAATTCTTTATAATTAGGGATTGAGTACCAATTGTTTCATATTACTGGACACTTTATACTTCCAGGAAAGTATTGTTGCAGGTGAAACTTTCTATTTGAAGGTTGAACAAAAGGCTCATTTACATTCTTTCTCCTTGAGAGTCGTTTGTTGTTATAAAAATAAAAAATGGCTCATTTACGTTCTTGGTAATCTTTATCTGATAACTAGTTTCTGTAAATTTGGTGTTGGATAGTACTAATTCATTAGCTGAAGCTTCTAATGAAAGACGTGTTTTTGCATTATTTTCTTTGAAAGTAAAATCCTGAAGTGCTTCTTTGATGATATATTAGGGAAAACCAGAAAAGAGAATGGCTACGAATAGCCTGAAGAGTATGATTGCTGCAGCAGTCAATACGGGAGTGACAGAAGCAAGAGCAAGGATATTTGGTCACATACTTAACCCAACAAGTCAACGATCTACCCACAAGCTTCTGCGTAAAAAACTCATTGGTGACAAAGTAGCACAGTGGTATCCACATGACATCAAGAAGGATGATCCTCTTGTCATGGCTCGCCAAGAACAAGAGTACGCTCTCTTTCTATTTGTGACTGCCATGAGCTAGACATAAATTTTTTATGCATCAGATGTTGATATGTTGATTTTCTCCGTCAATATACTGAGTGATATTAGGATAAGGAGTGATTTGTAGAAAGGCCATATCTGTTTAGCATAGCTCGTGCATTAGGGGTTCTTGCATCTTTTGAAATTACAAATTTATCACTCTAGAATCGTTGCCTTCATGTGAGAAGTGGGAACTTGAGATATATACATACTACTTGTGAATTTTCTAGTTAGCAAAAGTAGGTTTCAATCAGCAGTGCATCGTTTAAGAAACCAAATCTGGGGTCTGGATTCAAACTTCCAAGCTCAAAGGAAATATGCTTCTATACCTTAAGATCAGGATCTTAATTTTGTTTGGAGAAGGAAATCAACATGACAGAGCAGTTCAGTAACTGAGTGTCAAATGTTTCTAGAGACATTACATTCTCTAACGAGCACACAGCTTCTCTGGGTTTTTAGTTGCATACCGATTACCAGAGCTCTTAAACATTACGAACTGGTTGTTACTTTTATGTCTTTTCATTCAATTGTCTTCTGTTTTTGCCCCACAGTTTTATCTTTCTGTGCATAGATTTGTCCCAATATTCTGATTATCTTCCATCTACTTTGTTAGGCGCTTGTCCAAGCTTGAAATGCTAAAGCGTCGTGGTAAGGGACCACCTAAGAAGGGCCAAGGCAGGCGTGCAGCTAAGCGCAACAAGTAGAGTCAATGACAGTGGAATTGTTCCTGCCAGTTATTTTGGTTGTTTTTTCTTATCTAAGTTTAGGTTATGGGCCAGTTTACTCACGGTTGTAATGACTTCTATTTATCATTATGATCAATCTTTTCTATAAATGTATTTGGTTAAAGCAAATTTTTACATACTATACATAAAAAAGGCCAGAAATAAATCGCACACAACGCGTAATCTGTGAATGAAAAGCATTACTAGAACTGATACTTCTATGTACGAAAAAACCAATAGGCAGTGGCTAGAATTCATTACCAGGTTCAAGATCAAACGAACTGGATATTGATACATATTTTTCTTCAGTAGAGCTTTGTTTCATGAAAAAGAGAACTATATGAATGCAAATATCAGGTTCAAGTATGTTAGGTTGATTGCCTGGAACTGAAATCCAGTTTATTATCCACCATGTTCTAAATCTAAGGACCTGCACTGGGGGTGGTTTCCTCCTTAACGTGCTTTTGGGTAATTAACTTGTCTTGTTGATGAGCCATATCATACGTTGCATGAAGACCAAAGAAAACATAATAGATAAGCATCACCAAAGTGCAGATTCCAAATCTTTCAAAAGCCTCAGGACCTAAAGATCCCATGAGAAAGATGTTTGTTGCAATCGACAAACTTGGCAGCCATGGCACCAATGGCACACCCCAAACTTTAGGCTTTCTTTGCATTGGCAGAAGCAATGCAATCCCCAAAGTCCCCAGAAACCAAACCGGGACGGTCACAACGTATCCCATCCAATCATTTGGATAAAGTCCCCAGTACGCAGAAGTAGCCATGGAGGAACCAATGATGATTATCAAGAGAATGAAAAGCTTCAACTGATCTAACCTTGGAGTGACCCCTCTTGCATAGTATCTCCTTACCAGAAGTGCCACAGCCATCATCATGAAGACAAAGAGTGTGCTGACCGACAACAAGCTTGCCAAAACATCCAAGCTAGAGAAGAAAGCAATGCAGCCACTTGTTATGGTAATCAGGAGAGTAGCATTGATGGGAGTTCCAGTCTTTGGATGGACAAGAGCAAACCAAGGAGGAATCATGTGAGCTCGAGCAATGTGAGTCGTGTACCGAGCTTGCCCGAGTGCCCCAACAAGAAGAACAGTTGTCATCCCCTTCAAAGCACCAAGAGCCACCAAATACTTGGCCCATTTCATTCCGACTCTCTCAAAAGCAACAGAGTAAGCTGCATCTGGATTTATATCAGTATATTTCTGCATCATACTAAGCGACAGTGCCATCAAACAATATATCACAGTGATAATCGACATCGATCCCAGCAATCCCAAAGGTATGTCTTTTGATGGATTTTTAGTTTCTTCAGCCATTGTAGCAATATTATCAAAACCTCCATAAGCAAAGTAAACAATTGCAGCAGCTTGGAAAATGCCTTTAACTCCAAAAGGCGTAAAAGGAGTCAAATTTGATTTATCAGCATGAACAAAACCTGCAATTATAACAAACAGAATCACAACTGTATTAACAGCTGAAGCAATCCAATTCAGGTACGAAGTTTTCCTCGTGCTCGTCATTGCTATGGTTGCAGCAATCGCCAATACCCCAACGGCTATAGGGTCGAGAAGATTGAATCCATCTTTGAGATTCGTGTGGATAAGCAAAGATTTGTCAGGTCGGTCAAGAAGTGAAGTGAAGTAAGAAGTCCATGATCGAGCGACAGCGGCGGTACCAACAATACTTTCGAGGAGAATGTTGCCAGCAGTAATGAAAGCTGCAAAGTCCCCCAATTCAATTCTTAAGTATGCAAAAGATCCCCCTGCAACTGGGATTTCAATAGCGAACTCTGTATAGCAGAAAACAGAGAGCATTGCAGAAATGCCGGAAGCTACATAAGAAAGAACAATGGCTGGTCCAGCATGTTCATTAGCTTCTTGGCCTGTAAGAACAAAAATTCCTGCACCAATTACAGCACCAAATCCAAACCAAGTAAGATCCCACCAATTAAGGCAACGTTTCATTTCGTTCTCGCTTCGTTTTCTTAGCTCTCCGATTTCATTTTCGTCGAATGATCTGCTCTGAAGACGGTCGATGAATCGAAACCATGTCTGTGATAGAGCAGTCCTGTAATTGCTCCAACTTTGAAAGGATTCTTCTGGTAAGAAATCTTGTTTGCTCCATCTCCACCAATAGCTTCTTTGCTGATGAACAATAACTTCTTCCCCCATTTTGCTTTCTACAATTGAGTCTTCTGTCATTCACGATTGATTTTAACATATTATAAAGATGGGTTCTGAAGATACCGACGGTGGGTTTTGGATTGCCCCACAAAGGTTTGAAATTGATGATGTTTGTCTGTATCTTCAAGCCATAACATTAATGGCCGTCTTGCAGAGAAATTTGGATATTGATTAGGGGATGTCATTTTCGGTTAATTCAATACATGAGCATTTGAAGTCTTTCATTGGCGTTAGGATCAAAGACTTCAAAGTCAACTAATTTGGATGTTACTGTGACTGTGAGTGTGACCGAGGTTTTCTTATACTATATAAATACTTTCATTGAATTTTCAATTCTATTATTCGTTTGGTGTATAGTTTCTTTAGTATTAAATGTATAGAATTTTCTAATTATCGTAATGTTTAGTGTTTAGCTCGTTGTCTACCAGCTCAGCTACTTCCTTCCAGGCGACGAATGTTTGTTTAACTATCAAAATATCTCTTTCAAGTGTACTCTGTCTTAATACTTCAGTTTTTCAATAAATTTTAAAAAGAAGAATATGAGTTAGAAATATGGTTGAAATACCATAATTTTGATCTATCCACTTTAATTTATATATTTTCAGATGAACTCTCAAGTAGTTAGATTTGAGTTTATGAGTAGATAGATATTAGTATATAGTATTGTGTTTGGGTGATATTTTGAACTTGTCATAAAAGAAATCTCATTTCTTTATAAAATTCTACCTAGTCTCATTAATGTAGTTCAAGAATCGATCAAAATTTTTTAAATAATACGAATTGAATAAAACGGTCACATATTAGATGTATATGCATGAATCAAACCCTCCCTTGAAAGAGTTGGTTTTGTTTGAGCTACCATCGACCCATGAGGAGTTAACTATGTGGGCGAGGCCAACACCACACGAGATCGGCCTCTTAGTCCTCAATCGGCGATCAAGTGGGTTGACCCTCTAGGGCTATGGCCGGCGCCATGGGCCCAAGTCTCTTTGCCCACGCCACTAGTCTCACCTTTAGGCTTTGAGCTTACCTCAGGCCTTATGCATGTGCTTCATGGCTATGCCTCAACCACATGCCTATGCTTCAGCCTTTATGGCTTGTGCCTCATAAGTCCTCATGTGACCATGCCCCACGTCTTTATGTCTTGGCTTAAGCCTTGACCACCTAGGCTAGTTTTAAAGTTCAACTCTTTAAAATTTAGTGGACTCCGACTTGATAGATTTTGGATGATCAAGTCACTTGTCTCTATCAAGTGAGTGATAATTTCAGTCACAATACTTTCGGGAGTACAAATAAAATCTTACATCGATTAAGAAATGAAGTGATCATGAGTATATAAGTGTGGATAATTATCTTCAGTAGTATGTGTCACACCCCACCTCAGATTACTCTACTGAAATTAGCACAAGATGTGAAGACATTAGACCTCAAGCGTACAACGAAAACTACTATACTTCAAAACTTTTCTTATCTTATGAGATAGATTATCTCGATAATCATACACATTTGATGGCTAGCTAAATGTACATACAAAAAGTGCCAACACAGAGTGTAACTTGTGTCAGATACTTCACAGCTAAGTAATGTTGGTTGAGACTCAAGAAAGACCTGGTGGAAGAAATAAGGAGCTAAAAATCTTAGAGAGTGGCAAGTTTAATCATAAAATAACTTTAACAAATTTCATTCAAATTAAATAAAAGTTCAAAAACTTTAATACACTCTACTATAGATCAAAGTTAATTAGACGTTCAACATTATTCAAATATTAGAAAATTCGTAGAATTAACCTTTGATTAATAAATCATAAGCACCTGAAAATCTATCACTAAATCTATACCTGAATTTATTGTTGTATTGACATAAGGTGATATTGTTACAGTTAATAGACTAATCACATGAAACCGTTTAACCTATTGAATCATATTATTGTGATGTATCGAAAAACATAACCATTTCACTTATACCTTAAAAATACATTCAAAAAATCATCGACTAATCACCAGGGTACAAGATCTGGTGAAATGAAAATCATTTTGAGGTATATCTCATTCACTAATAATGTCATAACCTAAATTAAACATTTTTTAAATTTTAATGGTTCAAAAATCTAAATTTTATTACCTCAATTTCTACCAAACAAAATTTCACTCTAACTATCTACAATCTCATGATTCCAACCAACTAGTGGGGGGAAATCTCAAGCAAGTAAAGAACAAAAATTGCCGAAATATTTATAAAAAATTATAGTAAAAATTTTAGATTTTATCAATCATACACATTGATAGACACTGATAGAAGCTTACATCGATAGATTTTAACCCACGCCGATAGAATAACAGCTGCATGACATTTTTTTTAGATTTACAAAACTAAACATTACATTTGGACTTTTTTCAAAAGAAAATTAAAATCAAATTACAAATTAGGAGTAAAATAACGTGACCAAAATAGAACTAAAAACTTGAAACTAGATATTCAAACTTAGATAAAATTACACCATTACTCCAATCCCCTTAGGAAGATGAAGAGTAGAAACAAGAGTAGTGATTAACACATTCATATGGCTACACTGTGTCTTTTTTCACATGAGAAAAGCAGAAACACACACACAAGCTGCAGAGATAAAATACAACTAAAAACATAGTAGAAAGAGAGTCAGCAAGGCGACGACCGGGACCGCGATGGTGGCGGTCAGATGAGGGCCAACTGTTGGACATTGATGGGGTAGGAATCGGAGGGCGGACCTCTGAACGCTCGGCCGGCAAGAATGGAGGAGGCTTCTTCAGTTGGATGAAAGGCATCCCAAAAGACATACTCCTTTCGGTTAAGGCATGGAAATTGGAGAGGTAAACATGTGATTTGGCCTCTGTTTAAGCCGACTCCACAGCATGCTGTGTCCACCACTCTAAACCCTGCATTTTCATTTTATTAACTTCTTCCCTAACCTAAATAATAATTAATCATACCAATTTCAACTAATAAAGCAATCAAGATTAATGTTATGTCTACACAACTTACAAACTTATTAATTAGAAGGACAAATATGCTATTGATCCTAGATTTTGAGACTACATTGCATTTATTGTTTAGGTTTCAAATTGAAATACTATATTTTTACCCTTTTTTTTTAATACCTCAGTTCCAAAACCTTAAATTTTTATTCTTCATTTTTTAGTTTAATTTTTAATTTAAAAAAAAACAAAAAAAGAAATTATTGTAAATGGCAAAAATGCTAAAAATATTTAGCATATATAATAAAATTTCAGATTCTATCAATAATTTGTATCGATATAGACAAAGTCTTTCAATGCACCGATAGGTCATGCTATCAATGTTTATAAAATCTGAAATTTTGTTATACTTTGTAAATATTTTAGTTCATTGTGTTATATTTGAAAATGCCTCAAAGAAATATCGTATGGATTAGTAGCAACAAAATATCTCAACTAGGTTGCATGGAGAGAATTATTACAAAAGAGGGAGAGCTAGAAATAAGCCCCCAATAGCAGAAGCATAATAGTCACCAGCTTTAATGAGTTCAATTTTCATTTCATTCATCTGCTTCAATATTTTACATTTTTATACTCTTAATTTTATAACATTTGTGATCAAATGAGAATTAAACTTAATATTCATAATTAAAAGTATAATTATCTGAAACCTAAGAATCATTCGAAAACTAGATTCAGATCGAAAGGAACAAACATGTTTTTCTTTAAAAAAATGTGAAAAATTTTGATCTAAAATCAATTGGGGCCTAGTCCATTAATTTGTTCAACATATATATATGTATGAGAATGTCTCACCGTAGGTTTCAGGGTTGTTCAAGATGTCGCCAAAAATGCCATAGATATTAGTGTACACGAAATGGGAATCAGGATACTGCCTATTCAGTTGAGTTATTAGCGATTTCAGTCCTTCGTTATAAGCTCCCAGCATCTCGTTCACACTATCGACGCACCGCCCCGGAATGGTAACCCCAGTCGCCCTCTGGTTTGGGATACAACCCAACGGTCCCACTCCGGCCACCACAAACTTTCTCAGCCCTACGCTTTGCAGTGCCTGTGCATGCATTCACACAAAATATACATGTATGCCTGTATTATTTCTTAGTAACTAATAGTTTTGCACGGTTGTATATATGAAAGAGAAACTTACGAGAAGCTGTCGAGAATAACGGTTAAGGAGAAGGTTGGCGAATTGATTAGAGTTGTATCTGAATCTTGTAGTGTATAGATTGGGCATCAAGTAGTTGTTTATGTAATCGTTGCTTCCAAACGCCAAAAAGGCTATGGATTTCGATAGGTAACGAGTAAGATTCCAACTCCCCATTGATCTCCTCAAGTCATTTAGAGTGCTTTCAAAATTTACCACTTGTTGGCTTAGACTGTACCTATCTCCCTGTATTCACGCACTTAATCTCATCTCATGCATCTATTTTTCTTACCAACATGTTGTCTGATTGTACAAAGATTAATTGATGTAGCTATTTTTTAATCCTAATAATACTAGTATAAATTTTATGTCAGGTTGATAATCATTTCGATTTAAAACAAAAAAAAACCCTTATCAATGATACTATTCTAGCGAAGAGTGTGTATATATACATATATTTAGATTTTACATTTTAGGATTATTTTAAAAACATAAACTAAAAATAAGTTGAACCAATAAAAAATCTAATTGTTTACTCAAAAAATAAAAAAGTATGACCAAGAAATTATGCGAGATAATAAGTATAATCTTTAAAAATTAAAATTAAAAAGAACAAAACGGCCATATCAAAAAAGGGCTTTAAAAACTTATTTTGATATTTTGGGATGTAATCACTATGAATTCAAAATATTTTTGGAAATTCAAATTAAACAGAGGTAGATTAAACAATGAAAACAAACAAACCAATTAGATTTAACCGAAATTAATTTTACTATAAATATAAAGATATATGTATAAGATCATACCAATTTTAAAATAGTTAAAATCATTTTTAAAATTATTTTAAACTTTAAACTAATACGTACGTAGTGTCGGCCGGTCTCGTCGAGGATGCCGGCAGCCGCCGAAGCGTAGTTGACGCCGTTGAGTATTCTGTCTCCGGAAGTGTCCGGATTTGCAAATTCCGGAGCGTTGGGAATTCCAAGCATGTCGACTGCATGACATATCACGAGTTTTTAATGACTAAATTTGGTGTTAAAAAAAAGTTTAGTTAATAATATTATTATGTACCAAACATATCTATGACTGTTCTTCCATTAGAGAATCTCCCAGTAGGACCATCGTTATAATCAATGCCATAAGGATAATAATTGGCTCTTGCAGCTGAGTGAAGAAAATTATTGTTCCCAACATCCACAAGAGAATCTCCGAACACAAAAATCGCCGAAACCCCATTTTCTGCCGCAACCATTTCATTAGAACATTTGAGGAAAACGAGCACGACGACCACTGCAGCGGCCGCAACGAAAGGACATCGTTGGTCGGAGATCATGGTGAGAACAACAAAGTGATATAGAAATGTAGGTTTGATAGAGATCGGGATTGTAATGGGGATTGAATTTATAGGGAGTGTGATATTAATTAAAAGGGAAAAAGTTTGATAACGGAAAAGTTTGTCAGTTATTCTGATGGCGTAGGTCAGCTTTTTGGCTCATGCTTCTTGCTTGATCACACTCATGAATGAAATGGAAACTTTGATGTATATCGTTTCGGAGACAGGTGTTGTTCATGCATAAATCTCTATACATGGTTTGTAACTGTCCTTTTTTTTTTCTTTAATACGTAATTTAAACAAGTATGATTAGTCTCTTAAACAAAGTTCTGTCTCCGTCAAAATTTATTCAAGTAAAGAGTCAAAGTGTAACGGATCGTTTTGTAATTGTATTAAGAGAAAATAGGTGGACAAACTAAGGTTTGAGTTAGTGATATCATAGTTGTTGTGTATTGAAGAAAATCTGCAAATTATCTTTAAATTCACACAACTTTTCAAATTTTTGAATCTATCATATTTAACGGCTATTAAGTGACAATACTATTGTATTTAGTGACAGTACTGTGGAAGAGAGGGGGATGGAAAAGATATATTTAAATTTTAAATTACAAAAGAAAAAAACAAAAAAGAATTTTTTTTTATTTTTTATTTTTCCTTTTTCTATGTTTTTATAGACTCTAGAGTCAGGTAGAAGCTTGAGATCTGGTTAACTATTTGTATTATGGTTTATATTTTCAAATTTACTAAGTTTAGTAAATAAGTATTTAGTAGACATTGGAAGATTTTGGTTGCTAAAATGAGCGTGTAGCTCAAACGAGATAATGCTTGCATTATCAAATTTGAAGTCCAAAGTTTAATTTTTCCTCCCTACACTTTAATTACAATAGCTATATAAAAAAAATACAAATTTTAAAAACATCATTTTTATAGTTTAAAATATACTAGATTTTGAATTTAAATTTCAAAATGCAAAATTACATTAAAAAAATATAAAGCTTTCTTAAGAAATGGAATATGTCATGTTATAAATTCAATTTAGTTTTTAATTACAAAATGACAAATAACTATGTAATGTTTGTTTGTTTTTTTTTTTTTATATATCCGTGAGTGTTCGAACCAACTTATGCGCACCTAACCGTCTTACTCTTTATCATTTTAGTGTCAAGAAAACTAGTAGGAAATAAATTTCTAGATAGGTGAATTGAACTCATAATCACTTAGTTACTATAAAGTATTATAAAATATATAATATTACAAAATAATAATTATTTTAAACAAAAAAAACCTAATGCTTAGTATGTAATTACACCTATTTGTGTAGTTTATATGAATAAAGTATCCAGCATATTTAAAATAATCGTTTAAAATTAAAATCCAACTTTTAAATCGATTATCAAACAAATATCTGAAAACATGAAATACAATTTAATTTTTATTGAATCACTTAATTTTCAAATTTATGTTTTTCGAAATCTAACAAATTCAACACACTAGATCAAATCTTCTAACATTAAAATAGTTTATAGCTTCTATTATATGTTATCAATTCAACGTAAAGATGGGTGAACTTGAACGTTCTACCCATTAAAAAAAATTGCATCACGTTGTTGCCCAAAAAAAATGTTTACTCAAATTAGTCGTATAGGGTTTATTTTTAAAAAGTAAAAAATATAAAGTTCAAACATTTTTAAGAGTTGACATCGCTAGATTTATTTTAGAGAAGAATATACATTTGAATGGAAATTAACGAGAATCATCAAAATTATATTTGAGTGTGTGCGTATGTGCGTGCATTCACAATTTGAAAAAATTGTTAGAAACTTTATTTTTTTTCTTTTTCTTTTTCCTGTATTTTAATACTAAAAAGTTTTTATACATTAGATGAATGTGATAAATGTAAGAGTTGAATTAGGCAAGACGTGTGTGTTAAAATGTCACTTGAGATTAATTAAATAAGCGTGTAATTGTCCTAAAAGAATGAGCTTTGTAGTAATTACTATGCTTTTATCAAAATTTTGTACATTTCCTAAAGCTTATGTAGCTCTTATACCAATTGGGTGATAATGTGTATAAATTATAATAATATGATAGGTTGTGTTATGAGGATTTGGTTATTTGGATTGAACAATTAGATTGTGTTATAAAAGTGTTGTTCCTAATCTTTTATAGTTATGGAATTGTAATGATAGAATGTATTAAATTTTAGGACAACTATCAATTTATATTCCTGAACTTTGGTAGCGTTGTCAATTTCAACTCTAAACTAGTAATCATTTCAATTTAAACTCGATCTAATTAGTATCAATTTTAAGAAATCTTCAATGTTCACAAGTATATCAATTTAAACCATAAACTTTTTTTAATATTTCAATTTACATGCATAAACTATCATAAAATTTTATTTTTTTTTCAGTTAAACTTAGAAATTGTAATAAATTAATTAGTTTATAATCATGATTAGGGTTATAATTTGAACGGACAATTTTTCAACTAATTAACTTTCCTTGTTTTTTTTTTTTCTGTCTTTTGTTACTTTAGCAAAGTGATCCATAAATTTGAATGAAGTTTGTTGTAATGATGATGATGTAAGGGATTACGTTACGTGTTATACTAAAAATCATTAATTAACAAGTAATCACAAGTACCTAACCTTAATGCAGAAAATACATGCATTGCCACATCTTAATTCAAACATCTTTTCTTTGTTCAAATGTTTTGAACACCCAATTCAAATCAAATGTAAATTATTCATATCAAAAACATTTATTTAATCATAGTCTTCCATGCACCATTTCAAACTTTGACGACAGTGATTGTAATACTTTTTATTGATTACCAATAATTAAATTTAAATGGTAGAAATTCAGCCCTAACTCTGACCCCACGTATGTAATAGAATATCTAATTCTATTGGTTCTTTTACACATAGAAAAAAAAAAAAGGAATGATTAACTACAAGTCGTACGATGACGGTATCACATCAATATTTAAATCAAATTCAAAAATATATTTACACGAAAATATTTGTCCAATATAAAACTATAAACAAACATACATTTCAAAAATTAAAAATAGAAACCCTAGTTTTTGTTTTTAGTTTTTAGAACTAAGTTTATAAACATTGTTCCTACCTCGATCTTCTTTTTTTTATTATTATTTATCAATATTTTCTATTTTTTTAAAAAAAAAAAGGTCAAACTAAAAAATAGTTTTAAAAAAATCTTTTTTTTTTCTGTTTTTCAAATTTTGATTAAGCATGACATTTTTGTATTAAGAAATTAAAGCTGCAGTTATTATTTAGAAATTGAGATAAAACAAACATAATTTTACAAAAATGGTTACTTGCATTTACTAATCCCTAGTGTCGCAACTATCTAAAATGATATCAAGTAATAAACCATTAAGCCTCCAATTCAAAAGCACACAATAATAGTTTATCTCCAATCTCTCTCATATCCCCACCATGACCGTACCTGATCAGCATCTAGTGTTCATCTGTACTCCAGCAATCGGAAATCTAGTTCCGGCCGTCGAATTCGCAATCCGATTAATCAATCACGACTCTCGTTTCTTTGTCACCTTTCTCGCCATCGACATCCCCGGAAGATCCCTCGTCAATGCCTATACCCAATCACGTTCCTCCCTTTCCCCATCTCAAAACCTCCAATTCATTCATCTACCATCTCCCCAACCCCCATCCCCCAATCTCTACCATTCCTACATCGCTTATTTATCCTTAATCTTCAATTCTCATAAACCCAACGTCAAACAAACTATCTCTGACCTCCAAAAAAAACTCCACAATTCCGCCCGTATGGTCGGGATCTTTGTCGACATGTTCACTACTACATTCATCGACGTCGCTAACGATCTCCAAATTCCTCCCTACCTCTTTTTTGCGTCCCCTGCCACTTTCCTTAGCCTCATGATTCATTTATCTAAAACCGATCACGACCAATTCAACGCGTTGATTCGAAACTCGGAGGCTGAGTTCGTTTTACCGAGTTATGTTCACTCGTTGACTCTGAGTTTGTTGCCACCGACGCTTTTGACGACGGAGGATGGTTTGTTTTGGTACTGTTACCACGGGCGACGGTATGGTGAGACGAAGGGTATTGTCATAAACACGTTTGAAGAGCTTGAGACTCACGCGCTGAGGTCGTTGGATTTGGATGATGTTCCGCCGGTTTATGCTATTGGGCCTGTGGTTGATTTGGGTGGGCCGGCCCAGTGGGAGGCTGGTCAGGGAAGGCACGAGAGGGTTGTGAAGTGGTTGGATGGTCAGGATGAGAGGTCAGTTGTTTTGTTGAGCTTTGGGAGTATGGGGAGTCTTGATAAAGGTCAAGTGAGAGAGATTGCATTTGGGCTCGAAAGGGCCGGTTTCCGGTTCGTGTGGGCTGTACGGCAGCCTCCAAAGACCAAGTTAGAACAACCGGATGACTACGACGATTTAAACGATGTGTTGCCGGAAGGGTTTCTAAGTCGCACGGCCGGTCAGGGATTGGTCTGTGGGTGGGTCCCGCAGGTGTGTTTTCTCTCCACCAACAATTATTACCAGTTGCATTAATACTTTTAGACTTTAAAAAAATTTATTAAAATTTGCTTAAATTTCAAACGAAGAAATTATATAGATATCTTTTCTTTCACATGGGTATTTTAATTTATCTCCAATTTTTCTAATTCTTACACCACTCTTGAAACAAATATAAATTAAAACGTCAAGTTAATGCAAAAAATTCTACAAAATTCCAAAATCATAATCTCTCATTAAAACATACTCGAACGATAAATTGTCAAATACAAAAAGATGTATTTACTTATACTACTTTCTATTATTGTTGTTGTGTAATATTTTATAAAACAAAACAATGAGGTCGAGAATTAGATGACAAATGTATTGTGTATCTTCATCACAAACACACTATTTTATTTTAAGGTCATGAAAAAAAGGAAAAAAACTTTTCTTATTCCACTCATGTGGGGGTGAGGGTGATGATTTGAATCTTTAATCTAAATTTGTCTAAGTTAAAAGAGAAAATTTAGAGGATTTAGAATATTTGATACTTTGTTAATCATTTATGACTTAAAGCAAGAAATGTATAACTTTATGAAGGAAAATTATAGTACATCCTTAAGAGGAAATGTGTTATAGTAGCATTATAAAGTTCTTTTGATAATTGATTTATGCTCATATTGATTTGCAGGTGACTATTTTGAGTCATCGTGCAATTGGAGGATTCGTGTCGCATTGCGGATGGAACTCGATTTTGGAGAGTCTATGGTTTGGTGTGCCAATAGCAACATGGCCGATGTATGCAGAGCAACAAATGAATGCCTTTGAAATGGTGAAAGAATTGGAATTGGCAGTGGAGTTACGACTCGATTACAGGGAAGGAAGCAAGGTGGTGATGGCAGACGAGCTAGAGAGGGCATTGAGGCAGTTGATGGATGACAGCAACGAGGTCAAATTGAGAGTGAAGCAAATGGGAGAGAAGTGTAGAGTTGTTCTCATGGAAAATGGATATGCAGACGGGACCTTGAATTCTCTTATCGAGAAATTAATCGTTTGAATCTTGTAATTGTTTGAATTTGTATTTTATTCATGTTGCTTTCTTTTTTTCTTCTTTTTGACAATATATATAGGAGAATCGAACATCTGACTTCGAAATTGATAATACTAGTATTACATCGATTGAACTATTATTTTGGTTTTTTGTTTACGATGCTCTTATATACTCTTATACTGATTAACCCTATCCTTTGCTTCCTTCTGTCAGCTTTGGGTCTCTTGGGGAAATTATCTTCCACTTCTGTATGACAGTAAGCTAAGCTATGATCACCTTACCCAAACCAGATTTGGTTTTATTAAATTATCTTCCTTGTACATAAAATATATTAACAATGAATGCTCTTGCGGTAGTCTTCGTCAATTGGGCTCTCCTACTTAAATCATCGTTAAGAAACATAATTACAATTGAAATATTTACTTAACTACTAAGAACCAAAGGTGATGGTAAAAATTTATGAGTAAAAAGGTAAAGTTTAATTTTTGGAAATCAAATGAAAGTTAAATTCAAAATTCAAAAATAAATTATTACGTTTTAAAATCTAAGAAGTAAATAGAAACTAAATGATTGCTTTAAAGAGAAGTATACTAATGTTTAATATATCGATGTCGATAGAAATATTAAGGTCTTAATTTACCAAAATTTTGATGGAAGTAAAAATTTCGATTTCGATGGATATTTCTAGAAAAAAAATTTAAAACTAAATTTAAGTTAGTAAATAAACATCTTATGATTTTAAAACATCTATTATTTATATTATATTTATATAAGTGATATTTTGTTGCTTAAATTTTATGTTTTGTGGATTAATCTATGATATAATGAAAAGATCGACTCATCCTTTGCATCAATATTGAACCCACAAAAACATGAAAATAGCGAGAAATATAGAGAGAAATTGAAAAGAGTTATATTAGAAAAATTGGGATTAGAAACATTGATGAGATAGTGCTTGAAATGCACTCCTGGTGTCATGTCTGTCCTTAAGAGATTTTTCTGTTTTTCGTTTCTTCAATCCATCGCTGTCTCCTTCCTCCATTTCAATAAAACTAAAGTCAAAATATATATATATTTTTATGTTTTATGAATATTTTGAGTACTCATCCTAACCACTTGACTTTGATTTCCATTACCTTCTCTAACATCATTTTGAACAAGAATTCCTAGCCATTTAAGCTAAAGTGCAGACCCCAAATTTCAATGGTGGTTGACTTAATGTTAGAGGAAGAAATGAGGGGG
>JBBPDJ010000004.1:12340474-12391142 GCA_037974625.1 Cucumis cinereus | reverse complement strand
GGGGTTGGCAGAGAAATTAAAGGCAGTAGTAGCAGTGCAGTAGCAGTAGAGAAGTGGATGACAAAATTTAGGGCGTTGGTTGCTTGAAGAGTGACTCAAATTTCCAAAATTGAATACTTTACTTTATGCTAAATAAGGACATTTCTTAAAGGAAACAACACATTTCCAAAAGTGCTTTTATTTGCCTTTTTCCTTTTTCACAAAACTGGTTTGACAATAACAACACATTCACTATATTTTCAATGTATGAAGAAGCAAAAGTGTTTCCTAAACACAAAAATGATGAATTGCAGAAACCAGAATCAATTTTTATAACACTTTTTTTCAAGGTGAATGATTAGATTACCTCCAAAATATAATATAATATAATATAATATAATGAACACCATAACTTTTTGTATTCACGCCACACTCTATAACTGTCACCAAATCCATCAATAAATGAGATTGGATTGGACGTATGATCTCACTGACAACTCTCTCCCTCTCTCTCTTTTTCTACTCTTTCTTTATTTATTTATTTAGATTTTTCACTTTTTTTTTTTCTAATTTTGATAAAACATTTGTAAAATATAACAAAATTTAAAATTCTATCAATATGACTAGTAGATAATAATAGAAGTCTATCATAAATATATTTTAAAAAAATTATATTTCATAAACATTTTGGTTAATTTTACGATATTTGAATTTATAGTAATTATGTTAATTTATTATGGAGAATTGTTATTATTTATTTTTCTTTCCACAACAATACCATAACTATAGAAAATGATGTTCACAAATTGGGATTCCCTCATTCACATTAAAGTCTTCTCAATCGGTACAGCCCTTTGTGAGTTTTAAATTTTTTTTTTTTTAGTCACAAGGTGAAAGTCATATATTTATTCATTATTTAAACACATTTGTTTTACTCAAACAATATAATATACTCTAAATCATTTTAAAAAATCCAATTCATTTTTAAAAAATAAAAAACAATTTTAAACTTTAAAATATGTTATTGTTATATCAACTCAACTCATTAATACGCTTTTTAAAACTATTATTGAACTTAAAGAAATAATTTCAAAATTATTTATGCTATAGATGTATTCAAGTTTTAAACTATAATATGTCGATGTATTCTTTCTTTTTTTTTTTCTTTCTGCTATATAGATACCTTCATTTTTTTTCGTTTTGTCTAATTCTTAAACCAATTTTCTCACAATAAAAAAATAAACCAAAAGTTCAAGTTCAAGTATAAAATCCAAACCAAACTCTCTCCTTACAACTTACCAAAACGACAAAATAACCAAATACAAAATAACTTATTTTTAAAATCACTAAAACATGTTTTAAATTATTCAACACTAATTCTAATTAAGTGATTATTGTAAAGTGTAAATTAAGCATTAAATTAAGTAAAAGTATTTCAAGGTGATTTTAAATATTAAAAAAGTAATTTTAACGATCTTAGAATCATTCTCAACATGACGTTAACATATATAAACAATAAAGTCATTTAGGAAAGTGCAATAATAATAATAATAATAATAATAATAATAATAATAATAATAATAATAATAATAATAATAATAAGAGTAGAGAGCAGAAAGAATGCAGGAGATGGGCATGGTGGGAAGAAGGGGCCAATGGGCCCCCAATTATTTGGGAAATATAAGCATATGATGACCTCTGCATTTTGTTTTTCAAAAGTACAAAATTTCGAGGTGCTTTAATTTGTTGATCATAAAATGATATAGTACCTATAATTACCGCCCCACATCGTTTTATTCAATATTGATATTCATCGTTGAACTTTGAAAGGCAGCATGGAGAAATATACTTGTATAAATAAAGTCGCACCAAAACATCTGTAGATGAATGAAAATATAATATGTAAAAGTTTATGATAACGCTCATACCAACTAAGAGAGATGATGCATAAAACCGTAGAATGCTACGTGGATGACCTAACCGTCAAGAGTCATAAAAGAGTCGACCACTTGAAATCTTCGGTTGCTCTTTTTTTGCATGAACTATTTGAATATTTCAAAGCTAATTATGTTTGGCCTAAAACAAAATCATATATTAGGTCACTTACTAATTTATTTATTTTTTTTTCTAAAGAAAGCTTGTGAGTAAACAAAACATGTGGGTTGAAAGTTGAAAGAATTTTAGTGACACACTCTCTCTCTCGCAAAAGTCATGTCAATCAATCATTCCAAGAACTTGTTTTTAGGTTAAATAATCCATTTTCTAATTTTTCATGTATATTCAATAGTACTAAAATAGGTTAGAAATCACTTTTTGTTTAGTAACTTTGAATTGTAATGATTTTATCTTTATATTTTCAATTTTTTTATAACAATCTAATTATCTATACTTTAAAATTTGTAACGATTTGAGTCAAATTTGGTGATAAGATTTAATATAAATTCTTATAAATTTAAAAATAGAATGGCTAAATTGTTACAAACTAAAATTTAAGAAACAAAGATCCCGCTTGGTAATCCACCTCCAAATTTTATCCATTGTTATCTATTTTTTACCAATAGTTTATGAAACTAAGTCCAATTTGAAAACTAGAAAATATAGGTTTTTAAAAACTTGTTTTGGTTGGTGGAATTTGGTTAAGATTTCAACTTTTGTGCTTAAAAATGATATAAATCATGATAAGAAAATGATAGAAAATAATCTTAATTTTCAAAAACTAAGAACAAAAAACAAAATGGTTATGAGGGTCTGAACTATTATAAAATTTTAAAGAAAATCATCAAAGTTTAGAATTTAAATTATAATTTCTATGTTTTTTTATTATTTTTAGTACACAATCGTGAGAAACAGAAAATCAAATCCCACACCTAAAAAATAGAAAGCCATGAAAATTATCAGCTAAGTCCACTTTGATACTTTTCAAAATTTTAAAGGGTGTCTGGTGGCTCGTAATATGATGAATTTGTAATTTAATGTAATCCAGAACTCATATTTGAATTGAGTGTTTTGGTCTCAATTTGTTATATAAAACTCATTTCATTTCGACAATTATTTATCCAACCCTCTTTTTCATTGTTTCCAAGCTTCACAATTTCATTTTTGTTTCATCTTCGATTATCAACCATTTTCAATACCTATCTAATTCTCAGTAATCCTAAGTACATTTCACATGTCCAAACAATCACTTACATTGTGTTTAATAGATTCATAGTATGTGTGAAAAAGAGAGAGATTGTGTAAGTGTATGAGAGAGAGATGGAGAGAGAATAGAGAGAGATGCCCCCGGCCTTGTCCTTCCTACCTCGGCCATTGACAAAACAACTCGAAATGACAGATGCAACGTTCAGACTCACTGCCCACATTCAGACACAACAAAAAGCAACCCAATTTCATAACATTGAATAATAATAATAATAATAATTAATCCCCAATTCACCCCTATATAAACAACCCCAATCCCAACAATATCATTAAGAAAATCACAAAAATCCATTTCATAGTTTCCCTTTTGGAAAACTTTGGAAATGAATTTCAGTCACCACATGGACATGAGTCTTCACTCTTCCATCAATCCCACTCTCCCCTTTACCTACAACATTATTTCCAGTTCAAATTGCGGCATTATCTCTACGACTAGTAATAATGTCGCACTTCTAACGACCAGCCCTAGAATGGATAGCAGAATATGGAGCAAACTGCCGCAGAGGATTCTGGATCGGGTCGTGGCGTTTCTTCCGCCACCGGCATTTTTTCGTGCTCGTTGCGTTTGTAAGAGATGGTACGGCCTTCTGTTTTATGCAAGCTTTCTGGAATTGTACCTCCAAATTTCTCCATATCGCCGCCATTGGTTCTTGTTCTTCAAGCTTAAAGGTGTTTCCAGCCATATTTACAGAAATAATAATAACTCCCCACTTGCTGGACCCGACCACTCGAGGCCCACCTATGAAGGGTATATACCTTCAACCTTTTTCTTAATCCCCTACCTTTCTTTTCTAGGGTTTAAATATTGTTATCTGGACCTTCCGATTTGGTTTATCTTAGTTCATATAGTTGTAATTTTTGTTTATGTTAAACCTCGTCAAATTATTTGGATTTTAGAATTTAAAAATTACTCTATTTTGATTTATTGGTTTCTACGTTCTGTTTTTTACGTTTTAATTATGTTTTTTTAAAATCAGCCAAATTTGGAAATTAAAAAAAAAGTATTGTAATTTTTAAAAATCTGACTAAGAAATTAAATGTAGCATTAGGGATGTGAAAATCACTAGAAACAATGGGAATAAAATAAACATAGGTTTCAAAAATAAATAACCAAATAATGATAATAATAAATTGTTACTAAATTGCTCGGTTGAATGAATTAAAATTAAAACCATGAGTACCAAAAAGATATTTTAATTTTTAACTTTATTTTCTTGATTCAGCCACGAAAATAACAAACAATATATATATATATATTTGACAGGTACTTATTCGATCCATACGACGTGGCATGGTACCGACTATCGTTCGCTCAAATTCCGGCAGGCTTCTCACCGGTAGCTTCCTCCGGCGGATTAATCTGTTGGGCACCGGACGAAGGCGGTCCCAAAACTCTAATCCTATCAAACCCAATTCTCGGCACTTTATCTCAACTTCCCCCAACCACAAGACCACGTCTTTTCCCTTCCATCGGCCTCGCCATAACCCCATCTTCCATCGACATAACGGTGGCTGGAGACGACTTAATCTCTCCTTACGCCGTCAAAAACCTCACAGCCGAAACGTTCCACATAGACGCAACCGGGTTCTACTCAATGTGGGCGACCACGTCCACGTTGCCACGTCTGTGCAGTTTCGAATCAAGCCGAATGGTCCACGTGGCAGGCAGATTATACAGCATGAACTACAGCCCATTCAGCATCCTAGCGTACGATATGTCGCACAACAATTGGTGGAAAATCCAAGCTCCAATGAGACGGTTTTTACGGTCTCCAAACTTAGTGGAAAGTGAAGGGAAATTACTGTTAATCGCTGCGGTAGAAAAAAGCAAATTAAACATCCCAAAGAGCTTAAGGATTTGGGGATTGCAAAGCTGTGGGGCCACGTGGATTGAAATGGAAAGAATGCCGCAACAGTTGTACGTCCAATTTGAGGAAATGGAAAAATCGTGCGGCTTTGAATGTGTAGCGCATGGGGAATTCGTCATGGTTTTGATTAGAGGGTGTTGGGATAAAGCCGCGCTTTTGTACGATATGGCTAAGAAATTGTGGCAATGGGTTCCACCATGTCCTTATATAGGAACAACCGGTGGCGGCCGCGGTGGGGAAGAAGTTTTACATGGGTTTGCTTATGAGCCTAGATTGGCGACGCCGGTGACTGGACTTATTGATCACTTCTCTATTCCGTTTCAGAATTATAATGCTAATCATCAGTGATTAATATTAAGTAAGAGGGTAATTAGTTTAGGGTTTTAAGTATTTTATTTGGTAGAGTGATATAATAATTAGTTAAGTCTAAACTGTGTGTTGTTGTGTTGAGTTAAGACTAAACTGTGTGTTAAGTGGGGGTTTGGTTGGGAAGTTTGGGAGATGTTTTCATGGACATTATTACTATACCCTTTCTTTCTCTATCTGATGTTTTTACCGTTTGCTAAAAGTTGTTTTCTTTTTTTATTTATTTGGGTTATGAATAGTGTTGTTTTGTTTTATGTGTGGAATATTGAAAAGGGAGAAGGGAGATGTATATATAATATATATTATATTTTTCCTCAAATTCAGAAGCAATGGTGTCTGTCATCATATATGTTCCAAATCGTAATTTTAGTGGCACGCCGACCCTAAAGTACTTTACGTTTTTATTATCTTACTGTTACCTTTACGTTCTAACACACACCTTTCTTTTCAGTCTATTTTCTCCTTTAATATAATCTGTTGTATGAAAGAAATGAGGTTCCTCTACTGGACAACACTGTGTAATGTGTAATGGCAGAGATGAGTAGGGTTTTGGTGTGTTGATTCTCTCCGCGTGGGATTGGACCCAAACTTTTCACTTCGCTTTCTTTCCATCTTTAACATTTAATTACAACTTTAATTACTACTTAAAACTTTTTTACTTGTCTCTGTTTAGGGAGCTCAACGCCCCCTAGACTTTGTACTTGTTGATCAAATGGTAAATTAGTCTTTCTTTCAGCCTTTTGAAGATTTAGGATTAAGTTTCATTTTTAACATTTTTTGCAAATTTATTTTTAATGGATTATAAAGCCTTCGTCAACAATTTTTTTAGATTCATTACACGGTCTATTTTGCTAATATTTATTTATTTTTATTTTTTAAAATTTAATAAATTGATATTAATACCAAAGACAAATTATGAATATTCTGAGAAAATTCAAAGTTAAAATATAAATTTTAGAACTAAGTACTAAATCAAAATAAAACTTAAATTTTATGGTTAAAATAGTAACATTTTGAAGTTTGGGAATAAAATTGAAACCAAACTCCAAACATTTTAATAACTTTGTAATATGTTAAAATTTAAGAATAAAATGAAAACTAGACTCAAAATGTAAGACCAAGGCTTGTGTTCTTTTCCAATTTATTTTATATAGATATAGACGTGTGATGAGGTTGAATTAGAAGTTGAAAATTGTGAGTGAGAAAATCAATGGTCAACGAATTTGGATTGAACGGATAAAAGAATGTTTTTAAAAAAACTCATTTTTATTCGTTCTCTTTCTGATAAAATTATTTAAAGTATGAATTAAAAGTTATTTTAAATCGTCGTCAAATATTCTATTTTTTTCTAAATGACTTATTTTTAAAATTCAATCCATTCTTTCAAACGCATCCTTAAAGAAGTTGAATTCACTCATTGGATTTATGATTTAATTAAAGTGAATGGAGTAACAAACCTGCAACACAATTCATGAATAAAGAAAGCTCTAAAACTCAAAATTATCGTAATATAGTTCAGATCACCGACCTGTATGTATTGAGTTGAACACCACTCAACACCAATATGGTTACGGTAGGCCGCATAAAACGTTTCGGTTTGAAGAGGTCTGGATTGATGAGTCGGAGTGTAGGGAGAAGGTTACGCAGGGTTGGGATGCCGACTTGGGATGCCGGCAGGGTTGGGAGTAATCTGGATATTTCTAAAAATCTGCATAAAAAGTGTTACGACCATTTTGCAAAGTTGGGGAGATGGAAAAAGGACTGGGCAGAAAGATATTGATACTGGAAAGAAAGCTATTCAGGAAGCCTATAATCGACATGATGGAGTCCATAGTTTGGATAAATGTTGCAAAAAGAGAGAAGTGTACTCGAGACAATGATTGCGTCAACAATGGTTAAAATGGGTTGATAACAATACTCGTTGGTTCTACAGAAAAGCTTCTATTCGGCGCAAAAAGAATTTCATTGATCGAATTCATGATGCAAGCGAAGAGTGGACGAGTGATGAGGATGAGGTAGAAAAAAGGTTTATTTCTTACTTTTCATCTTTATTTTCTTCTTCAAGTTTCTCCTGAGCGGATTATGGAAGTTCGACAATATATTACCTTCTAATTACAATCTTTTCCAGAAACACATCACTAAACTTAAATGGTGTGTGTTATGTGAAAGAAGAAGAATAAATTGAGCATACCTTCCTCAAATGTAAACGAACAAAGAAAATATGACAATTGATTCTTCCTTCCATGGGGTCCGGTGAATTGTGATTTTTCGTGATGGCATTGAGGACATTTTGGTTGGAGAAGCTTTAACTTTGCTTTGTGGACTTCAAATGACTTTGGATTTGGGATTCAATAATATTTGGGTTGAATTTGATTCTCAAATTTTAATTAAGGTCATCCATTCTAGAGATTTGTGTAACTCTCCTATTGGAAAAATTTTAGATGAGATATTTGTTGGAGAATATGTCCATTAAAGGGTGTTCTTTTAGTTCCCGTTTGTGTAATGGGGTGGCTCATTTGTTAGCTACATGGATTGCAACAAATGTTAGTGTGGATCAATGGGTTTTCCATTTCCTGAGTGGTTGAGATTGATGTGAGCGATTGTAATCTGCACTGCGATTCTCTTATTTATTGAAAGTGTTTTTCTTATTGAAAAAAACTCGTAATTATCTCTTCAAAGTTTAGTTAATTCTAATACAATTTAGGGGTAAGTAGTCATATTTAATCCTTAACAAAATAAGGATGGTCAAAAGTGAATTTAACTCAACAGTTGATCATCATGATCTTATTTTTCTTCCAGAGACTGAAAGTTTGGTCATTCATTTAAGATTGTTGTTCTCATAAAAGAAACTAACAAAAAATGTAAGATTTACCAACTTCTAAAACGATCTAAATTTCTAAGAGCTCTCAATCTTAAAACTATTTTCGTCATATGTTTAAGTTCGAATATAAACGATATATCATATAAGATTGTGATAAATTAACATTTTAGTAGACTCAATGCATTAAAGCATATGAATAAATTAACAAAACCAAGTAACAAAATGCATTCAATTATTTTGTCTATACTTCAATGCATAAACTAATCCCCAAGAACAAAATTAACAGTTTAGAACTTTAGTCTTTCAGTTCTTCAAATTTTCCGACATGAAAGGAGTAAGACCTTTAATTTATAGAGTTTTCATGGACCTTACATGAGTTTTGGGCTCGACATCCTCAATGGACTTGAATTATATTGGACCTTTAACCCAAGTGACTCTAATTAATCCGTCCAATTTAATTTGTAATTTTATAAAATACTTAGACTTTCGTTGTGATGACATAGCAATTTGTAATTAGTCTAAATTGATCATTCAACAACGTGAAATGACATAAGCTCTAACAAAGTACGTAGTCACTTCTAATAGATCCTTCTACTTATTTCATGGAGTCTAATTTCATCCCAATTAAATCTGTTGTTACATTAAACTTTCATAGTTCCATTTAATTAGTAAAAAATATGTACGCATATATTTCAAAATCTATCAATAATAAAGTTTATATAAATTTATATTTTAGATTTTGTAAATATATAGTTTTCAGTTGTAAAAAAGGAAGGTGGCGGTAAATAAAAGAGGGGGGTTGTGCTTAGAGAAGGCAGACCGCATTAACTTCCGAACTACTACTCTACTACTCATTCTTCCTCTCTCTCCAATTGGACCTTGTGCTTCTTCTTCAACATGACCCATTCTGAATCCGTCTTCTTCCTCTCTGCTACTCCATAATTTCTCTGATTCCTAACAATTCCTGAACTTCATGGAAATGGAGACCAACACAAACAGCTTCTTCATCTAACCCTCAACATTTCCCATTTTCAACGCCTCCCAAGTCTACGCCCTCTCGGTTCGTAAGTCTTCTTCATCAATTTCGGCTTCCTTACTTCGGCTTCGCATTCAAACTCAGCGTTCCGCGTTGTTCTGATTTTTGTTTGTTCCTTGATTTTGTATCTTTATTTGTTTTTCTGTCCTCTCGTTTCTGGAATGATGTAGATTAGACATCAATTTTAGCAAATACTGCGTGAAATGAAACTGTCTGTTCGAATCACTGCGGATTGTCGATTTCTGTGATTTCTAGGCTAATTAGAGTTGGTGAATGTGTGTCATCTCTTTATGTCTTCTCTTTTTTTGCTGAACTTTCGACTTTTCATGCTTAGGGTTTGGGTAATGGCTCCGACAGAGGTGAAAATGCTGTATCTGCAATTTCTTTTGCTTTTCGTGTTAATTTGGTTGTCCAGAATGGGCGCCTCCGACACTGTAAGTAACTCGAATTCGACTGACTTTTATCTTGTTTTCTGCTTGGTGTTATATTCTTGTTTTGGCTGTCTCTTTTGAAATTATGTCTTGAAGTTTCGTTTCGCTGTGCAGATGTTTAACGAGTCAGGAATTAGGTATTCTGTTGTTTCCAGAAAGGAAAGTTCAAAAGGTATGTAGTTAACTCTTAGAATTGCTACTTTGCCTCCAAGAGTTTGGTAAAATTGAAGTAAGAAGAAAACAGTTTAGGGTTTTTTCAATTTGTCTTTAATATTTAGGGGAAAAAATGATCTGTTCTTTCTGATTATTTATGTGGCGTTTCCTGTTTAGTTTTTTAGTTTACTTTCTTTTCCCTTTTTCTTCCTTTCATTCAAGCATACTACATCCCATATGAGAAATTGTCTCAATACTCGGCTTCTCATTGTTATACTATGGTTATAATATGGCATCCTCAAATTCTATTCTTTTCTCTGTGGCTAGGACGGTGCCCACATGGTTGGATTATTAGCCCGAACAAGACTAAGTGCTTTGGTTTCATGGCCAGCCCTAAATCATGGAATGATTCAGAGACCCAATGTAATGGTTTTGGTGGGAACTTAGCAGCTCTGGTAACATATCAAGACTTTGGCTATGCACAAAATCTGTGTAATGGAACTCTTGGTGGCTGTTGGGTTGGTGGCAGAGCGTTCAACTCTTCAAATGATTTTGTTTGGAAATGGTCAGATAATGTTTCGAAATGGAACGATTCCATTATTCCTAGCACAACTTTGCAATCAAACTGCAAAAATGCCTCTTGCCACCGGAATGATTCGGTTGAAACATGTACTTTAATATTTGGTGGACTAGCAAAACCATTTCTTAGGGATGAGAAATGCAACAGTTCTCACCCTTTTATATGCATGATAAACCTAGGTATGTTATCATCTTTGAAGTTTTAGATACGTTATTCATCATGGTTAACTATGTAATTTGTTTCCCTCCACCCATTTCCACACACATAGATTTGAAAAAAAAACCAAAGAGAGAGAGATACAGAGGATTTTTATAGCAAGAGAGGATTGGAATGAATCTAACATGTTTGGTATTCCATTTCCTGGTTCTTCGGTAGTTTAGTCATTGAGAGATGTTGTGATCCACGCTGAGATCTATATTCTTTTATTTGTATCAGATGATAGATGTCATCGAATGCACTGTCACAAGGAGTATCTAGTTATTCTAGCTGTTGTGAGTGGGTTGATATTTTGCACAACTTTAGCTGTGGTGATTTGGCTTCTAGCCCACAAGAGGAGCAAAAAGCGGAGAAGGTCGCGGAAGCCATCCAACCCGGCAGCTTCTGCACTGGTACCGCCTTTGTGGAGGGTGTTTACCAAAGAAGAGCTAAGATCAATGACAAAAAACTTCAGTGAGGGAAACCGTCTTCTTGGAGACGCAAAAACAGGCGGTACATACAGTGGACTTCTACCTGATGGTTCAAGAGTTGCAATTAAAAGGTTGAAGAAGTCCAGCTTTCAAAGGAAAAAGGAGTTCCATTCAGAAATTGCAAGAGTTGCTAGACTTCGTCACCCAAATTTAGTTGCCCTGAAAGGATGCTGCTATGACCATGGCGACCGCTACATTGTTTATGAATTCATTGTTAATGGGCCCTTAGATAGATGGCTTCATCATGTACCAAGAGGTGGTCGAAGCTTAGATTGGACTATGAGAATGAAGATTGCCACAACTCTTGCTCAAGGCATTGCGTACGTACAATTTCCGTTACTCTCTTTAAGATACAAAGGAACATTAACTTTGATTAATAATAAAATCTCTTGTCTAGTGATTATCCACTAACTCATTTTTCATGTCTTTTACAGGTTCCTTCATGACAAGGTCAAGCCACACGTGGTACATCGTGATATCCGTGCGAGTAATGTACTTCTCGATGAAGAATTTGGAGCACATCTGATGGGAGTTGGCCTGTCGAAATTGGTAGCATATGAAGTGATGCATGAGAGGACAGTGATGGCAGGAGGAACCTATGGATACCTTGCTCCTGAATTTGTCTACAGAAACGAGCTAACCACAAAGAGTGATGTCTACAGTTTTGGGGTCCTATTGCTTGAAATTGTGACCGGACGAAGGCCTGCACAGGCAGTTGATTCGGTTGGTTGGCAGAGCATTTTTGAATGGGCAACCCCCCTCGTGCAGGCTCACCGTTACCTAGATCTCTTGGATCCTCACATAACAGCCACTTCAACTTCTGAAATTCCAGAGGCTGGCATCGTTCAAAAAGTTGTGGACCTTGTTTATGCTTGCACACAGCATGTCCCGTCCATGAGACCCAGAATGTCACACGTCGTTCATCAGCTGCAACAATTGGCTCCCTCACCTCTCACTACGAAGTAAAGGTATTCATTGCAAGATTCTAACTTGGCAAGAAGCCAGTTAATGTAGGATAGGATCCAAGGTAGGCAGTTTAGATTTAACCCAATTTCTGAATAGTTTTAGAATGCTAGTCTCCCATGTGCACAAACTATCGGGCATTTTAAATATGTAATGGCAACAAACACGATTATTTAATATAACTTCACAATTTATCAAGCGAAATGCATTCGGCAGTTGCTCCTATTTTAATGGAATAATCTGTTTTTATGAGACTTATTGTTTTCCAATGTACTGCCGTAGGGAAGCAATTCAGAGATTAAGCAAAAAAAAAAAAGAAAAAGAAAAAGAAAAATCGAGTTTGAATACAACCCACGAAAATGGGTTGTAAAAATTGAATTTACATACAGCATCATGAAGTTTATTAGTTGTACGATGAAGTGGAGAAATAGCAAGTCTACGAAGATGGATTGTACAAATGAATTAACATGAAGCACTCATACTAAAGTTACTAACTAGATTTTTGCGTACAAGGAACAAAAGGGTGCAAATATTACAGATGGTTTTCTAGAAATTCCAAGACAGCCAAACCCGCAGCCCAAATGTCGTCATCCAATACATGCTCGGCAGGGGAGTGACTTACGCCTCCACGACAACGGACGAACAACATTCCAACCTATCAAATTCTCTCATTAACATCATTGTATAACCATGTTGATGCAGGTGCGAAACTAGAACTTGAAAGAGTTACGGTACAAATGTTAAGAGAACAAACCTTTGTCAAATGAGACATTGCCATTGCATCGTGCCCAGCTCCACTCATTAATACAGGTACTTCCTCCTGAATCTCGCCTACCATCTTTCTGAGTGCAGTTGAAGCGGCAGATTTCAGTTGTGAGCTCAGCTCCGAATCGCTAATTATGGCATTTGCATCATGCTGAAAGGATAGACAGCAGATTAAGATTGTGAAATGGAAGCAAATGATAAATGTGGACAATGGACATGATGGAAGATACTCACCTTACGTTCGATATTGCACGAAACCGACCGGCTGCTGCAAATATTATGTACCTGATTAGAGAATTCATAAATAACAGCTTCTCGTCCTATGTCATCGATAGTACGTAAATCTACAGTGAAGGTCACCTGTAACATTCCAAACATTAAAAATTGTCTGGTAAAAAGGTAGGGTCTGCACTGCAGTGGCTCTATATCAAAATTCTTGCCTGGCCTGGAATGACATTGCTTGCACTGGGCCATGTTGATATCTCTCCAACCGTACACACAAGGGATGTGGAAAGTGATTTCAATGTAGAATCAGTGCAATGCCCATCAAATGATAAGTAGCTCTCCGGTTGCTTACAGAGTTTTTCCAATTGTACAATCAATTCAGCTGAAGCTGCCATGGGATCTTGGCGCATAGGCATTGGAACCGTTCCGGCATGCCCCTGAGAACCTCTCACTGTAACCTGCAATCTTTGTGCACGGATCGCTCTATCAAAAGAAGCTCCTTTATGTAAATCCATTTTAGTTTTTTTATGGAACAAGAAAATTAGATTTCCTTCCTTTCAGTTTTATACATCAGCGACCTCAGCTACATTATAAATTTGGAGGGAGTAGGTAAATTAACCACAATATAATGTATCAACTTTTAGGATAAGGTGGGGGAATAATACAGATTTCTAGGAAGATAACGACGTCTAGAATAAATTGTAGTGTGAAGTCAAAATGACTGAGCTTCAAGATTATTCCATTAATTAGATTTTCCACGGTTTGGATGGTAAGTATAGAATGACTTAATAAGTTATAAGAATCTTCTGTGGGACAAAATCTAAACACAAAACATGCTTATCAATCATGAAATATAGCAAGTTAGTAGTCAAGAAACATGGCCCTTAGTATCTCAGAATGTTATGTGGGAATAAACATGATCGAAATTCTTTCACTAAAGTCGTTATTGTGCAAGTATAAATCTCCACAACATCCTGATTAGTTAACTCATGTTACCTTTAGCCGTGTCTGCCCAGCTATGCCTCTAACCACTCCCAGAGGAAAACCAGACCACTCAAGTACGGGACCTTGTTCAATATGAACCTGAAGATCAAAGCAAAGGATAATGTTCCCATAATGTTTCAAATGTGCTGATTAAGGTATCAAGATTTAAGAGTAGAACAAGCACTAGAAATTCCAAAAGTGCACCCAGAGCCATACCTCAACATATCCCCAAACAGATTTGCGGTCATACTTGAGTTGCAACAAGTTCTCCTCTGTTATCTGTACTCCACTCTCCGTAATTACATCTTTTATAGTCATGCCACTGATACAAGGATTGCATGTTAATATGCAGATAATAATGAGCGGTAAGCATCCAGAGAGTGTAAAGTTAAGCAGCAAAACCTTTTATCTGATATTTCCAAAGACGAAACTGGTAAAATACCAGCAATAGCAGCACTTCCTAAGAATGTTGATTGAAACCTCACGCCTTCCTCATCACTGAAAGCAATTACCTGCATACTTTTGTAGTTGATTATAACTAAATTTGACACGGTAGAAAATAATGTCATTATCAGGACTAACTAATAGTGAACAAGTCACTTATTTCTACCATATTGACATTGGTAATGAAAAAGTAAATAACTCAAACCTCAATTGGCCTCTTTAATTCCTCTAACTTCCCATTCATATTAAGAACTTTTAAAGCAGAGATGGCAGAAATGATGCCTAATGCGCCATCAAATTTTCCAGCATCAACAACGGTGTCCTACAAGGAAAAGAAAAAGTTTTAATTCTTAGCTTGATGTGTAACATAAATTCTTGCCTCTGCTTAAGGGAAGTCAAATAATTACCAAATGAGAACCAATCAGTAATGCTTCAGCACTTGCATTCCTTCCCTCAGTTCGACCGTGTAGATTGCCCATGCAGTCAACCCACCTGAAAAATGTTCAAGAGTAAAAGTCAACAACAATTAAGAATTCTTCAAGATGAGGAGAAGTAGAAAATCTAACGTTCTTAATCCAGCATCCTCCATCCATTTTTGAAGAAGAAATCGTGCTTTGATAGAAGCTGGACTCAAGAACGTTCTCTCAAGATATCGAGCAGCATCACTCACCTAGTAATTGGGAACAATCGTAAGATAACTCGTGTTACCAACTGGGAATATTTAACACAACACAGAAAACTCACCATCGAACAGTTTCAAGTTGGATTAGAACTCAACTTCTGGTGTTCATCAGGTTTATCTGGGGGAAGGGGAGGACAATTTTTCATGCACTAAGCTATAATATATCCAGTGCGGCATAGAATAAAGTGTTTGATGATTGAAAACGAAAGCAACCAAGGGAAAAACTTCAGAGATAAAAAAAATCGGGAATTCCCCAAGTCTCTCAATCAAAATTTACATTAAGACCTCTAAGAAGAATAATAAAATTAAATAAAATAGCCGGAACTTTTTATCATCCAAATCAAATAAGGGATATTTCCAACGACCCAAATAGTCAACCTAATCAATTTACATGGTCAATACTATACATTTATATATTAAGAATAGAAAGCTACAGCAGAATCACATAAAAAAGACGAAGATCCAGATGCAAATCGTCCAATTACTCACTGAATCTAACTAAGTACAAAACATTTTCAAGGGCACGCATATCTTAGCAAACAGAGAGATTAAAAAATGGTATCGTGGTCCGCTACCTTCCCTAGTTCGTTCAATCTTCCTACTGCTTCGTCCTTAAGAATTTGCACAAACAAATCAGCCCTTCTGTTCTTTGAATCTTCGGCTACATCTCCTGAAAAAATTGAATATTATATTAAGTTTCAATATATAATCCTTCACTAAACATGAAAAATAATTCCGTTCGACATATAGTTATGATAACTAAGACATCATCATAAAAGCTGATTAAACTACTCAGCCAAACGGGCTATTCCCGACTTACAAATGAAAGAAAAGAAAACCTAGCTTTAATGAGCCACATACAATATTTATGATTATACCACGACAGTTAACTCGATGAATAAGAAACAGATCTGTCAAATTCTCCAGGAAGAAACTGAGTATGAGAAAAAATTAGAACAAAAGATTTTCCAGAGTTCATGGGAGGTGAGTGAAATTTAATCATGTACGTTATCCGTAAAAGCATAAACGAGTGGTTGATATTCATTTCGATTCATCTCCATGTATTTTCACAACGAAACATCCATTCTCCATCCCGAAGCTGTTGAGAAAAATAACATATGAAGATGAAGCTAAAAAGGAAGAGATGATGAATATACCGGTGAATGCGTGAGCGGTGGGAGGAGATGAAAACAAAAGGAAAAAGAACAGATAGGGGAACAAAACGGAGAAGGAAGAATGGTGATGATGGTAGTGATGATGTTGATGATCCTTGATGAGAAAAGCGGTAAGACAATGGGAGTGGGAATAGGCAATGGCCATGGGAGGCGGGTGGGGTGAAGGGATAGGAAGAAGAGGCGGCGGAGAGAAATGGCGGAGGCCGAAAGCCTTTGTGGAATATGGAAATTAGCTTTTTTGGCTTCTGGCTCCCGGGGTTCTGAATTCCGGAATCTTCACTGCTTTTGTGGTGCGGAATTCAGGTGGGCCTCTACAAAATTATTGGTGGAGGCTATTACCGGTTACGCCATATGTAATATATATAACGTTCAAGTTTTTAATTGATTTTAAAACTATGATCAAAATAGCTTGCTAATCCTGTCCTTAATTATATAAAATCATTCATCAAAATCTAAAATCATTCAAGTGTTGCATACACTTTCGTAGACTTCCATTAAAGTTTGTACGTTTAAAATTTTACTATATTTTATAAATATTTTCAACTTCCATCTAGGTAAACTTCTAATCAGTTTTGGGTTTAGGATTTCTTTGTGAACAGCTGTCTGAACTTCTAATCCTTTAGTTACCCTGTCAAACGATGGTTCGAACTAATTCTTCTGTGACTAAGAACCTTCGTAAACTCTTAATAGTTGCTTCGCTCCTTGAACACATATCGAACAGCCTTACTTTGCTTCGCTCCTGTTGCGGGCATAGTTGATTTGAGTTACCTTAAATCCAACTACTAATCATACTTATTCACGTTTTAGTATATTTGAAAACATTCTTTGAATATATATGTCCATTGCTTTAGATTCTACATCATGTCCCTCATTTTTTTTTTAAGATAAAATTAAATTGATCGGATTTATTTGAACTTTATCACATCTAATTATTTTGGATTTAATTTGGATATTTGTAGTTGTTGCTTGCATTCTAATTCGATTAAAATATATTTTATTGGGTCGTGCGAAGATAATTTAATTTGTGGAGGTTGATTATTTTCTACTTAATTCTTGAATTCATAGTTGTAGAAATTTAATTATTATTTTATTTTTTGTTGATAACTCAATATTGTCTTTTTAAAAGTTTATCTAAATGCTATTTAAAATAGAAAATCTTTGAAATGTTATTGTAATTGAGAAGTTAAATTGGATCCTATTTAGGTTAGGTTTATAAATACCATGCTTTGGTTAGATTAGAACCATGTTTTTATTCTTAATTAATAAAATATAATTTTTTTCTAAAAAGAAATTAAATTTTAAGAGTTGTGCTCTTTGTTCTTTAATATATATTGATCAAGAAGTTATTATTATTATTATTATCAATTAATCCAAGAGAGCTTTTATGTATTTGATTTATGGCTTAATTATTTTACTAATACGAATAAGTAATGCTATTACTAAAATACTATTGAGTTTGTGTCTAATTCCTACGGTAATATTGTGAATGTTGATTGAAGCATATATTTGTACGTGGTTATGTTAATTTATACATTGTAATTTTATATAAAACTTGCATGCGTCACGTGAGATGATTACCTTCCAAATATATGATAAAATTAGTGCTTCATAATAGGACATGCATGACACATGACACGATTAACATTTTCAATGACATGCCATAATTAGTGTTCTAAATGGTTCATTTTTGGTCGAGTTTAGCTGTATTTAGTCGTATTGATTTTCTAACCTAGTTGATTAATTTGCAACGAAAACAACTCTTCCTTTGCACTTTTTTGTTTTTTAAAATTTACGATACAAATACACAAAAATATAAAAAAATGAAAAATAAATAAATAAATAAGTAAATATAATAAAGATTGGGAAAATGATTTGTTTGGTTGTGTCACATGGCATCACGTGCATTATGAATAGTGATGGTGAATCTTGGGGAGGTGAATTTGGAATCTAGCCTTTCCTAACACCGCATCATCTCAAGATTGCATTTTTAATTGTTCTTCTTTAATGGGACCCACTCTGATTCATTGGTTTTGTACGGCTAGGCCCCGCCCGCCCAGTGGCCATGACATGACACAACACTCTGCATTTTCCAATTTCCTTTTATTTTTCTTTAAAACTTATTATTATTATTATTTATTTATTATTATTTAAAGGAAGAGAGGGTTCAAATTACTTGATAACACGTGGTATCTTCTTGGTTTAAGTTTCGCGTAAATGATAAAGTTTTTAATTTATATCGATACTTAACGGGTGAATCGATATTATATCACAAAAAATTTAGGATTTAGGATCGAACATCAACTATGGGTGAATTGACGTTTTTATTATATATATATATATATATATATATAAAAAAGTAATAATATCATAAAACGTTTTAACATGTTTAAAAAACGTGTAAGGTAAACGAAGTTTGAATTTAGGATACATTGTAAAACTCTCTCTCACTTTAGGGTTCAAATCAAGATTTGTTTTTATTGAACTGAATATTTGTTTGAATTTTGTGGTCTATGATATCATATTAGATATAACAGGTTTCGTCTCTAAATCAGCAAGCAATGAAAGGTTCTTTGGTTTTTTTCAATAATGTAAAATTTCCTACATGCTATTATACAATTCTATAATTACGTAAGTTTAAAGTTCAATTTTAACATTTATATAAATTTGATGGTTCAAAATTTTTAATTAAAAATCAAATAGTTAAAAATGTATGTAAACTAAATCAAATATGATAGTAAGATTGATTTATTAAATTTGCTTTTACCTACTAGCTTATATTTTCGAGTGATCGGATTGATTAAAGATATTTTAAGCTTTTTGATTGGTGATGGAACAAACTGTCAATGTTGTGAGGCTGAACAAGGCAAATTGGAATTTGAATGCTTTATTTTTTAAAAAGCCAAAATTGTGTTTGATTTAAATTGTCGCCAACTTCTAAATAGTTATTAAATGGGATTTTAGGACACGGTTCATTCAGCAGCCACCCCTTCTAATGTCACAATCCTATACCTTAGCTAGATCCCACAATAAATTATTGAAAGAAAAATAGGTAGCACTTTGGAAATATAATCAATAATTTATGTAAATACAAATCATTTAGGTCCCACAATAACAATTTTTTTTTAAAAAAAAATGTAGGCCTTTTTTACATTTATATTTTTTAAATAAACATTTCAATTTCTAATCTAAATTTTAACCATAAAAAACGAGTCTAAAATTTTAATTTTGAAACTATATACATTAATAACTTTCTTAGATTATTTTTAAATATAATAAAATATCATAGTTTATCTAAATAGTAGTCTATCTTAACCTATTGCAACTAATCGTAGAAAAATCGTGATATTTTACGATATTTGTAAAAGAAAAGAAATCATTTAAAATTATTTTCCTTTTTAACTTTCAAATTGTTTTTTTTTTTAATGATAAATTTTAAAATGAAAAAATAAATAGTTATTAGAGGAATTTTGTTAGTATTTTATTGTTAGTGGAGACATTTCCTGCCATGGTGGAGGGAAATACATGGTTGATAGTGGACACAACTTGGTCAAAAAAGCGTAAAATCAAATATCATTAAAAAAAAATATAATAATATATCATATGGTATAGGCATTAACTTTTGGTCTTAATTTCCATATTTCTTTATTAGTATTCATGTCAAGATCTGTGTGTTTGAATTTGATGGTGGAAACTACAAGGGGAAATAAACTATTATATTTTATTTATATAAATTAAAAGTATTTAACCAAATTTAGTTTTGAATTTTAGGAAAATGAAAGTTTATATAGAAATTTGATTAAAGAAAATGCATTAATCAATATTGGGAGATTATGACAGTTACATCAACATCACTGTTATAATATGTTTGAAATTGAAGATGAAAAAAAAAAAAAAGAGAAGAATTGGTGAGAGGATAAGGGATTGTGTGTTCTATGGTGGAGATGGGATTTTGATACGACAATGAACCTTAAAGAATGTGTTTTGGATTAGACGTTTGAGGATGTGGTGTTGGAAAACTTTTGGATTATCCTCATTTTCTCCTCAATAACATCTCATTCATTCTAAAATATATCATAATATCGCTCGGGATGTAGTTACAATTAGGTATTAAAATTTGACTATTTAACTTATAATAGCGGTAGAAATTAGATCCATAATTAATAAAAAAAAAAAGTGCACCCTCAAACTTGTACGATTGTTATAATTCTACGATTAAGTAAGTTTTAGGGCATAATTTTAAATTTTGTAAGTTTTAGGGTATAATTTTAAATTTTGCATAGTTTGAGAGTTCAATTTTTATAATTAGAAGTTCGATGGCATAATTGTAATTACTAATTTATTTTACTCGTGGTTTTTGCATTCCCTTCTTTTTTACCAATATATAGATATATGATTTTTTTATTGTTATTCAAAATATGTGGTGAGACATTTAAAATTGATAGGACACCACCATTTTGGTAAACATACGAGATTCTAAATATGTAGAAGAATTTGATATTATTAATAGGGATTCAAAATATTTGTATATATAGTAACATTTAAAAAGATTGTAAATATAGTAAAGTAGGGTAAAGTCTATCACTCAGTTTTTCAAAAATATAGTAAATTATTATTCTTAAAATTGTTAACTATTATAATTATCTTTATCAATACGTTATAAATCACTTATATATTTATTTATAGAAATAATAAACTTTCGGCGAGTGCCTTAGACATATTGTACTCTCCCATTAGATCCAAGCTCAAACCTCCGGCCCAATCTTAAAGCTCATTCTTGGACTTCGGCCCATAAAATCATTACCAACCCATTCTCGTGATTGTCGTATTGGGCCTGCACCTCAGCGCGTTTGCAACCTTCCATTCCTCTGCTCAAGAAACAGAAGAAAATCGTTTTCTTCACTGCCACTGAACTCAATCTGAAAGCCTAATATATATCGATTCAAAAATTTTGTTCAAGAAGACTTTACTTAGAACTCAATTCTTTTTTAGAAAAAAAAAAAAAGCTATATAAGTAATTAATTTCAAAATTCATAAACTAATCCGGACTCAATCTCAGAATTGTAATTAATCCAGATTTAACTTTATAAGTGTTTATAAATGAAAAAATAATAATAATAATATTTAAAAGCACTTAAAAAGTCAATCCATATGCAAATCGTTAATTTTTATATTTTTAGGACTAATAGTGCACATACCTAAAAAGTTTAGGGGCTCCACTTCACTAAATCCACCCCTAACACACACACAGACACACATGAGCACAACGGTTACAACTTCTTATCTTGCACGATAGTCTAAAGAAACATTAGAGAATTTGAATTCCACATATGCGATATAGACATTGGTCTTGAACATCTTGCAAATTAGCAACACCATTACGTAGTTGGCTTATATGTTGAAATATTTTGATATTCAAAAGAGGAGTTACACGAAGATTCCCGCACTCGTTAAGAATTTTATGGACGTATATCTAAAGTCGGTTTGGATTAACTTGAAAAGCTAACTAAATTAATCCTCGAAAAGTTATTTTAAATGGTTGTCAAACACTTTAATTTTTTTTTTCAAAATAACTTTTTTTAAAATCAAACACTTGAAAATATATTCCAAACACATTTTTAAAAGACAATACAAAAGTGAATGGCGAAAATGGTATAGAATACCTAACAGCTTTGTCTGGTTGAAAGTAACAAAGACGAAACTGTTTGGAAAAAAGGAGAGAGCAAAATCCAAAGTGTGTAGGGAGATTCTGTATAGGACATCAGCAACAATATCAACATGGCAATCCGAAGGATCAATTATTCTCTCTCTCTCTGTCTCTCTCTCTCTTTGACTCTGTGTCTGTTTGAGTGTTTATCCTTAATTGCTATTAATTCTTTTCCATATCCATCTGCAGATGCCCTAAATTTTTCATGTCAAGTAAGGTTCTTTAATGGTGGTCGTTACATTGTTGAACGATTCACTAATTTTATGATCGCATGAAGTTACGGTATTGTTCTTTCTTTTCCTCCTCTTCTCCCTCTCACTTCTTTTCCCCTCCCCTCCGTGTTTTCTTCTTCTGCGGGCAAGTGTATTTTGATAATTTTATTTGAATTTGACGTCAGCAAAGAGTCATTCGTCTTTTTTCTAAAAAAAAAAACTGGGTTCTTTGACATTTTTTTTCAACTGTTGAGTCTAAACACAAAACCCAGTTTAGAATCAATTAGACACAAAAACTGGGTTTTGAGTTTATTTATTATCTAAACTCTTAATTTTGTGTTTAATTGGTTCTAAACATGGAGTTTTTGGCAATTTTAATTTTTTTAAAAAAATAAATAATTAATATGATAAAAATTAAAAAAATTTATCGATGGAATGCTAAGTCGATACATAAATTAGAAAAAAGAATATATTAACTTTTATGGATTAAATTTCTAATTTTGAAAGTTTGGTCGTGAAATGATGGTGTGTGGACATTTAGTAATCTACGTGCCACTATATCCACTTCATGCATTCCTTAAATTATTATATGATCTTTTCATTTTCTTCCACTACTATAGATTACGACGACTGTCACTAAATATACAAAACACATACACTATAGTACTTTACATCTGAAAATTGTGACAAAAATTATTCTTCTTAGCTTCTAAAATTATTGTAACGTTTAGTAACCGCTTTCACTTACTATAGATGGTAAGTTCAATAAACTATATAATAAAACCTAAACTTTATATTTTAATTATAACTCCTCTCTAACTTTCTTTATTAATTAACAAATACTTGGGCACCACTTAATGATTTAATACAAATAAAAATCATATGATAATTAAAAGATAATACCAAATTTAACTGTATTCAAAATATATTTTATATAACTAAATTATTGAATATATTGAAAGAATTGAACAAAGACCTCGATATCGGTTGAGCTAAATTTTGTTTGTGAACTTTGTCGGCATTAATTTCCAAAGTTCATCGGGTCCCTCCCTCTTTGTTGGGTTTTTATAATTTATTTATTTATTTTTATTATTTTTTTGGCTTCCTAACTTTCTCAAACTTATCTACTGAAAACATGCATAGAAAAGATAACCAACTTTATACATGAAGATCTTGGTGGTTCCTCCTTTTTTTGACTCCCAAATTTTATTCAACAGAATAGAAAAAAAAAAAAAAAAAAAAGATAAATTGCAGAAATCGCTCTTAAACTATATTTATAGGTTCGATTATACTTTTAAACTTTTAAAACTAAAAGTTGAACCCCTTAAATTTATTTAAAATTAAAAATTGAACCCTTCAAACTTACTTAATTGTAAACTATACTGTTTATATAAATTTGAGGATTCAAAGTCTAATTTTTACAACTACTGTAAGTTTGATGGTTTAATTTAAAACTTTTAAAAATTTAGAGGTCAAATTGTGATCATTATTAAAAGTTTAAAGATCTAATTACAACTACCATCAAACTTTAGATCTGAATTTCGTAATTTGTCAAAAAAAAGAAAAAAAATTGAAGGCTCTTCTAATGTTCTTAAAAGTTGATGAAACAACCCAACATCCAAACAGTTGAAAATAGGGTTTTGATTTGTTTTATATTTCCATTTCTCTCATCTATCTCTCATACTACGAAGGAAAACAATCAAATATTACTGTCTATTTCGGCTTCGTATCTTTTCCTGCCGGCACACAGATATTCCCATTTTTTGACATTTATTTATTTGGTCTACAAAAAGTTCAATTAGTGAATAACCAATCTATTTATTTTCTTTAAAAAAAAATATCTATTTAATAAATAAATAAATAACGTCTACATATGATAAAAGTTTTAAACCATCATTGTCGTAATACTTAAACACTTTTTTGCACTGCTTAAAGTTAAAATGCTATCATTTACTAAGATACATGGATATGATAACATTAGCTACAATGTTGGTTTACAAGTGACATCAAAACTAGTGTTATCGTCATATACCGTTGTTTCAATAAATTTCATTTCGATGAACACAAGATATAATATTCCAAAACAAATATACCATTTTATTATATAAATTCAAATGAGAGTTACAGTATCCAAATTTTGAACTTGTTCTAGTTTGGTTAGAGATAGAGATGAGTGGAAAGTTTGAAGGTTGATTGGACAAATTGAAATTTATTTTATTATATATATATATATATATATAGTTGTGAAATTAGTAATATTATTATTGGGATGACGTTATGAGTTTATCAGAATTGTGATAAGACTGAAACAACAGTATGTTGGCGAATAGAAGCATCACCATTTTTGCAGACTTACTCCTAACTTTATCCATTTCTCTCACTCTAAAACCTTCATTTTAATATTAAATAAAAATAATAAAATGAAATAATATTGCCCACTCGATCTGGTCCACTTCCAATTCATCTGCTCAAAATAGTTGGGAGTCTAGTTACTGAAGAACGACTCTTTTTTTCCTTTTATTAAAAACAATCAACCTACGATGTACCATGGTTAGATATTTAAAAATAAAAGCTCGATTTAATTTTGAAAATAAATTATTTTATAAAATTGATCCATTGAAATGACTATTTTTTTTGTCGTATTTAAAAATAATTGTAACGTTTTTACTGTTTCATAATAATTTCTTTTGGTATATAAATGATAGAAAAGATTAACAAAAATTAACTTCAGAGAAAATGATGTTTATGAACTAATTTTACCGAAAAACAAATTAATGGTAAACAAGAAAAATTATTGTAAATGAAAAAATTGTTACAAATATTTCAGATTCTATCAATGATACATCGTTAGATGCCAATTGATTTCTATTCGTTTCTATCATGGCAACATCTATTAATGTCCATTGTTAATAAAATCTGAAATTTTACAATATTTTATAAATATATTATTTTATTTTGTTATATTTGAAAATGTTTCTACAAATGAGGTCTAAATTATTTTTTACGTATGGGACTTTCTACAAAATTTGAAGTCCATTAATCTGACGAGTGATCTAGCATCGAAAGCTATTTATGTCCTCATTTTAAAATAATTTTGTTTTTAGTTTTCTATTTAAAATTTGTGTTTGTTTCTTCCAAACTTTTTTGTTGTACTATTTACATATTTTATTAAAAAAAATACGATTAAACCAAATAGTTATGAGACGGGTCAAAATTAAAAATTCACATTTAGTTTATGTAGGAATTTAATAATATATATTGATTGTTATCCCATGCAAGACCCAAAGCTCCTAGGTTGATTTAAACCCAGTGATAATGGAGAGATAGCATTGGAGAATGTGCATTCTAAAATGGAATCAGCAAAAAACCATGGTTCTAGGTTGAATAGTCGAGCTAAAAGAACTATACATATAAGAAAATAATTGAGTTGGACTTGGTATTGAGGGTGTGGAGCCTCGAAGGTTGCAACTACCCTGAGATCATGAGCTTGTTTCGTTCAACTAAATACTCTAACATAGGCAATGAATTATGTTCGATACTACACCACTCTGGGTGAGTGCACTCTCACAAGGGTTTGCTCAACACGAGGCTAGATATGATGAGCAGGTTGTTAGAGTAGCCAAGGGAAAGGCTAGAGCCCAAGGATCCATGTGTGCTAGACTGTTTCTCGCCCCCAACAACCTAGAAATAGTTTCTCATTGCAGCTTAACAAATACTTTTCATGCTGAAGACTGGATTATTATAAATTTAAAACTTTAGATATTGAACTTATTACATATCAAAGTTTGAGAGTCAAAACATTAAAGTTAGTGTAAGAATTAGGTCACAAAGTCCACGTGGGTCCACAGCTAAGTTATCTAGCTGACTTGCAAGGAAAATATTCACATTGAAGTTGTTTCGTACATAGCACACTCCAATGCTAAATTTAGTGGTTAGACTATTCATGCGTTCCAGCGAAGTTAGGATACTATCCTATGTATATATACTTTCATAATTAATGAAGTACACTTTGGTATTTATAGAGTTCTCCATTTACCTTGTCAGGTATATGTCCAACAGAACAACATGATTTATGCTGGTGGAATATGGTTGACGCCTTAGTTTAATATGCTTCCTTTGCACATAGGGCTTCTAACGAAAGAGATTCATTTGATAAGCCTTCCATGCGCGTTTGGTACATACCTTGTTAGATATCATTTACTTATATCCATAACACTTACAAATTATAAACATATAAAGAGAATAGAAAGAACCATACATTATTACATAAAATATAACACAATCCTGTGTTAAAGCGTTGATATGATTAAATTCAACCCATAACTTTGGTGGGGGAGAGTTGAAAATGGTGTGATATCTGTGTTGGTTCTTGGGGAAGGGGTTGGGTTTCTTTTAATGATACCAAAACCAAAAACACCTTTCACTCTCAATCTCTTTCTCCACTGCCCAACTTTGGTTATTGGTTTTGCATGTTGTTAGCTTCCAAACAAAAGAAAGAGTAGCCCCTATAGCCTATGCACTATAGGGGGGAAGAGGATAGCAGGGTCAACCAAGCTAGGGTTTTGGTCAAAGGTTTTAAGACAATTATAGCCTCTGTCAACCAATTACTTCAAGTGGGTTCTTGTGGGGTCCCTATCAATTCTGACAAATAAGTTTGTATAAATAATAATAATAAATATAAAATCACTGTTAACTCCAAATATATATATATATATAGATTTTTTTTTTAATTTTATATTTTTGCTTTTTTTGTTTCTGGTTTCCATTTCTCTAAAACCAAAACTTCTGTATATCTTTTAGCCTAATTCTGGCATTCTTCATTGTTTGTTTTACAGTGTTTGGGTTCCCCATTTATGCCTTTCCTTTGACCCATAGGTCACTACTGGTTAATGCCAAACCCAACACTGACAAAACCCACTTCTTCATCTTCATCTTCAACTTCATCATTCCTTTCTTCTACTTACTCATAAACTTTTCTTCTTTTTTTTCTTAACCTTTCATTACCACTCTTTTACTATTTCTAGTTTAATTTCCACTTTATTTCATTTTCATATATATATATATATATATATAGTTTATTAATTATTTTGTTTTCTTTTTATTTTTAATAATTAAGTGGGTAAATGTTCATTTTATCTCTGAGTTTTTCTGATATCTATGTTTTCAAAAAACAATCCAAAATTTTTAAAACCAAAAAAAAAAAAAGTCAGTTTTGAAATTTGGTTTAGAATTGAACTCTTTTACTTAATAAAAATACAAATCATTGTGAGGAATATTAAGAAAAAAATAGGCTTAAAACTAAAGACTTCTTCCATTTGTTGTATGCTTTGTATACATTTTTAGAGCCCTTTCGATTTTTTTTTTTTAAAAAAAAAAATTGGTTAAAAATTCCAAATGTCTAGATAGAAAATATGAAATAAGTGAGTAAGAAATTGTTAGAAAACAAACACAATTTTCGAAAAAAAAAATGGGTAATTCTACAAATAATGTTGTTGACTAAAAGAAATGACAAAAATAAGACCTCTTAAGAACATATTCTAAAACTAGAGTGAAAGAAGAAAGTATTGTAAATAACAAGTATAGATATCGTGGACCACTTGGTCCACGACTTTGATTATTTCCAACCCAGCTCGATATTTCTAAAACTCTCATGTCAGTGTCGATGTAGAACCTAACTCATGGACTGGTTCCACGGTTTTTCCCTAACTAAGAGCAATTCAATCTAAATCCCTATTGGTTATAGCGACGAATTTAATTTAGGTCCAAGAAGGATTCAAGCCCCCAATCCTTAGTCCTCTTTTCTTAAACACATAAAAAGATAATTAAAAAAAAAAAAACAAATTACTATGTAATAATATTTTTTTGGATACATCTCGCCCCCAATTTTTTTATCTACTTATTTTATGTGTAGTTAAATTATGTGATTTTTCTTAACTAAAATAAGGAAACTTTTAAAATTACAACGAGGCGATTTTTGTAGTTTTAAGCTATGAAAAAAAGATAGGGTATCACTTATTTTAGGATAATCATAAGAGTAAATAAATAGTAATTTAAAAAAAATTGGTATAATAGGAAGTCTCCCCCAAAGAAAAATAGAAAAGGTTTCATTCCAAAACTTTGGTATAAACTCTGGAGGCCGAGTCTGTACCGTTGCAATGATATGCTGCCTCAATCCAATAACAATACAGTCAACGCAAGACTAGTCAAATCAACCCTATACTTCTTCTTTCTTTTTTTTTTTAATTTATTTATTGTTCAATTATAATATTAAATTTATTTATACTTGTAACTTTTTATAATTATTTGTTTAATATATTTTTAAATTATCAATTAACTTAAAAAGTTTAAAAAAAATTATGGAAGTCAAGTTTCAATTTAGTTATAGAAAATGAATAAAGTAAAAGATATTATTTGAGGACATTTATATATTATTTATATGCAAAGTTTATGCTTATCTGGTAGGCTCAGAGTATATAGATATAAAAAAAATGAAAAGGTAAAATGAATAGAGACATTTAAAGTTTTAATCATTTGATGCATATTGTCTGATATATGAATAGTCATTCCACGTATTTCTCCACCAGACCGTACCATTATTCTGTACATTTTAATAGTACTCAGAGAGCATAAAGCGTTGGATACCCATATTTACATCCGTGATGTTCCAATTTAAATATATATAAAATTCATTTAATATATTATTATTGTTTTTATTATACAAAAAGAAAAATTACGAATTTCAAGATTCAAAATTATCATATTATGGATTGTATTTATCAATTACTAGTTATGTTGGTTTTGATAATTGAAATATTGTTTTGGTCCTCTTTTAATTAACTTTTATTTTATAATCGATTGATAATTAGATAAATAATTTATTCATTTTATAAAGAATATGATTTTATTTGATTTTAATTTTAACATGTTCTTTTAAGATGATACATTTGTTGTGTTTACCGTTGTTGATTATATCTCAATTTCATTTTATTAAACACAATAAATAATAGAAATCGATAATTCCACTCCTCTAACATCTATTCTTCTAACTACTTAGACAAAACATCTTCTAGACAATGTTTGTACAAATAGTGTAGTTGCGAAGTTTGTGAGTCAAGAGCGTTGAAAATTATTAAAATCTAAGGTGATCGGTTTTAGTGGTGACCCCACAAACCTCGTAACCCAAACAAGAAGTGAAGTTTTTCAACTCGTTGATGTGAACGCTTTTAAAATTAAAATTTATGTGAATTTAAATTTACATTACACTTTAGGTTTTTTATTATCACCAACCGATCAAAAAACTTAAATTCGTAGTTGAAAACAATTTTAACTATATAAGAACTTATTTAAACTATTTGCTTCTATATCATTTTAAATCAACAATTGATTCAAAAACTTAAATCAAGTAGATAAAAATATATTTAATTATAAATATATATATATATATAGCATCCAGTATCCTTGCAAAATAAAATAGATTCATAAGATCACTTCATTTTCATAGAAGAACAATTGGGTGAATAAAGTACGAAAGATTTTGTTTTTAAGAATGGAATGAAATAAAATCGATTATTTTAGTTGAAAGTGCTAATGGCAGGACGACACGTCGACTGGAGACAATAAAGTATAAACGCCGTATCGAATTTTCAAGTGTCCAATCGAGTTAAGACTTACTTCTAGATGGAGTAAAGGGACACGTGTAAGAACCCCAGATAAGCCAGGTAGACACTTTGTTACTAGGATTTAATAGCTACGTAGACTAGAGTATGAACTATTCCCGAATACCTGCCGCCAGCTGGCATGTCCACGTGATTTCCCTGACTTACCCATTTGCCATTTGCCCTAACATGCACCTCCCCCAACCAACCAACAAAATCAAGCATTAAAATTCCAATATTATCATTTTAGTAATAATAATTTACCTACATATGATCAAACTATAGTTCATGAATCATTCATTGGTCTAACACCTTAATCTAATTGGTAAAATTAAATTAAATATTATAATATTCATAAGTTTATTTCAAATCTAACATCATCCTCAAGATAAATATATTAGTGACTAATAGACCCTTATTTAAAATTTAAAAAACAAATAAAATAATTTTCAATAAGAAAAAATTATATATATTGTTTAATTAAAATATAATGAAGAGGATAGGGTTATATTGTATAGGGGAAAGAGAAGGGATATTGATGGGGGGGCAGTGTGACAGCAAAAGCATAGAGAAAGAGTTTCCCAATTGACAAGTGACATGTAATGTTAAGAGCTTTCCTATCCAAAATCCCTTTTTAAAACCTTTGTTTCTCTTCTGCCATCCTCTTAAGAACTTACCTACAAATTGCAAATCCTCCCTCTCTCTCTCTCCTCCTTCAATCTCGACTTAACGTCGACTCATCATCCGTCATAAAACTATGTAAAAATTAAATGTATCGTGAGCATCAACTTATCTTTGTGTGTTCTATTGAATTATTCGATCATAATCTATCAATATTATAGTTTACATTTTTTATAAATATTTTAATATCTTTTTACGTGAGTGATGAAAATGAATGCACAAAAATGAGTTATACTCGAAATGTACTCACGTATTATTCAACTACGTATCTTTTTTTTCTTTCTTTTTTTATCATGTTTGGGATTTTGTTTATTAGTTTTTTAAAATAATTTTTTTTAAAAAAAAATGAATAACGTAACCGTATAAACATTTTTTAAGAAATAATTTACATTTCCTAATACGTTGTTTTAACTTTTTATTATTATTACAACAATTTGGTGTAGGGTTTTGAAATTTGGACAATTCTTTGTTACGGATATACTTACTACGAGAGTTGAAGAATTACGGTCATATTAGAAATGGAAGACATGTTTGAAAGTATTTTTGAAATGAACTGCAAAATGTGTTTTTAATAGCTAAATAACAATTTTAATGATATGAATATCGCCTTAAAAATGTAAGATTAAATATTAAATTAAGTGATTGAACTTACAGTTTAAAGTATTTTAAAACAATAAAAAAAACATTTTTGAACAATTTTGAAAAAACTCCCAAAAATGCATAATGATATCTTCAACTTTTTTACAATGATTTAGTTTGAATTTCCAGATTTGTGTTTGTGCTGTATGATGTTTGTAATATATCTTTTGTTGTATATATTTATATTTATATCTAGTGCTTTTTGAAAAATGAGTTTTTGGGAAAGCACTACATCCAAAGGACAAAAGACTATTCTTTTATTCTATTATATATATATATATATATATATATTTGAAAATATTTGTATATTTAAAGTAATTTTTGCTAAAAATAGTTCAATACAATACAATGGCACAATCTTTGAAGTTTGATACTTGCTTCAATTTGTATCTTTCAAATGTCTCGGAAATCTTATCCAAACATCAGTTAAACCCTACTATTTATATAATATATTCTTTCTCCCTATGAAATCGAAACTAATAAAATTGAAGTTCAATAATAATTTTATTTCCGTATTTGAATTTTAAAATAAACTTCAACATTTTGGACCATTTTAAAAAATAACAAATTATTAAAACTATTTAAAAGTATATCAAAATTCAACAAATCTTTTATAGTCGGTTTAAGTTCTTTTTTACTATATTTTGTAAATAATTTTAATTTTTTTTATTCATAAAATTTTCCTATTATTATTTTTCCTTTTTATTTTTTATTAGAAGAACATCAACTATAATATTGAGTTCATTAAAATATTGATCTCCATACATACACCTAAATAAAATACACATAATTTTAAACAAGATTATTTTTATACTATATCTATATCAGCAGTTACATTTTGTAACTTTTTTTATGCCATTCTTATTTTCTTACAATACAATAAAATAAGAAAACATCAATTCATATTTAACGTTGATACCGAACACATGAAACTATAAGAAGTATTGATGCATCGACAAAAATTTAGTGTTATATGTTCATAACCCCTATTCGTATCAAATAACTTATGTAAGACAGTCGTAAATTTAACTCAATGAAAATTGATATTCTAAAAATACGGAGAATAATTTCCCAAAATCCTATTTTATGTTGATGAAAATCACGTACGTCCATGTAAAATAAAAATTATACATAAAAACAGATATTAAACTAAAAGTAGTTATATTAATTGCAATTATATAAATAAATAAATATGAACAAAGAGCAATAGAGATCAAAGCAAAACACAACATCCAACAACTAAAAAATAGGGCACAACGAACAACCCAAGCGCACAATATATAATTTACGTGCAAGTTCCCATAAAATTACACGAATTAATACAAAATTGGTGGGTACATGGTACAAATAAGAAATTAATATCTCCAAAACAACCCGACCGGAAAACACCGGTGAAGTCATCGGAAACACCCGCCCCCACCGCCGCATAATTCACTTGCCAAAATCCGAACCCTGACTGGAAAATGCCCATCTATATAAAATATAAAATATAAACCGACGCAACACAACACAATTATCCGAATCATTTATAAAATAAAGAGGAAAAAACCCAACCTTAAATAATTTATTTTAATCTACTTTTTTTAATGGTTTATAATAATATTAATAATAATATGGTATCTAAATTATGGGGGAGGGTTAAGAAAGAGGAGCCCTTTGGGGGGCGCCTTTTCTTCGGCTGCTGAGAGATAGAACAATGCCGGCGGGAAGAAAATCGGTGCCTTTGTTTTTTCTTTTGAAAATGTGAGTTCCTGATGACACATTTGTGGGAGCTGAGTCGTTGATATGGGAACAGGATGAGGATTTGCTGAATTGTTGCGATGAATCTTCCACGACAGAATTGGATGTTATTTGACCATCTTCGTCGATTCCTTCGAGTCCATCAACTCTTAGCCCTTCGAATTGTGAGTATGAGAAATCGGACTCGTTGAACCTGTGTAGAATACTGTATAGATCTTCTCCTTGATACACCATGTGATCCACCTGCCCTTTGTTAAATCATCCGTCAATTCAAATTAAAGTCTAAACAATTAAGAAAACTGTAATTTTTTTCTCTTTTTCTTTCTTTTTTATGCCGTAAATATTATGCTGAATATATGATAAAATGCTTATTGGCTCAGAAAAATAAAATAAAATAAAACTACGGAAGCAGTTAATATAAATTGAGGGGAAAAAATAATATTATAGGAGTTTCATGCCACATGCTAATTTAATTTGGATTAATTAGAGAGTTTTCTTGTTTAAAAAAATCATTTTTAATTAAATTATTTGATGAAATCTATTTGAAATAAAGTTTGAAAATGTTAAAAAAGTTATTTAAAGTAATTGTCAAATTGTTCAATTCTTATATTATTTTATTGACTTATTTTTTAAATTAAAAACTTGAAGAATAAACAAACACATACCAAATAACTAATTAACTAAGAAGCAATTTTACTATATTTGATGAAAAACAAAATAGTAAGAATAAATTACTGGAGAGATACAAAAAAAACATTCCTCTAATTATTATTAAGCTGAAGTTACATGTGTTATTTAATGGTACCTCACAGCCAATACCACACAAATGGATGCTAATTTAGAGATAAAACCCTATATTAATTTATAGATTACTCAGATACTAACAAACTTAGGGCTATTAAATTACTAGTCAAATAATCTAAAGGTATAATCAAATAGATGATATAAATAGAAACGTTTTCAAGAAAACAATAATTAGAAGTAAATTAAAAGTGAAAATAATAACATAATAGATGACAATTTAAAAAGAAAAAAAGGGGTTAAATTGAAGGGAGAAATTAACCTTGCAAGAGAGAGAGCAGAAATGGAAGGGTTCTTGAAGAATTCTATCACAGGTGAAACAAGCATTGGTGGAAGAGCCTGCCTTGCATGGCCTAGATTGTGGCCTGTAATTCAAAAATATCACTTTGGCTCCGTTTATAGTGTACGGCTGCCAAAATTAAAAAATTCAATTTCAAATCACACACATATATTCCCTTAATTAACAACACCAACAAGATTAAATAATTATTTTTAAAAACATACCTGAATATGAGAACAGTCAATAAGCTTCTCAAGATCCCCCAGTCGAATTACATCATGATAAACATATCGTCTCACCTGTTTAATTAATGAATTAATTGATTAATTATAAGAAAAAGGGAATTAAGGATAAAAAGAGTAAAAAGGTTGATATTGAGTGAAAGCAACAAGTGAGAAGAGTTTGGCAGGAAAGATAGATAAAAATGGAGTCGTCTACGAATAGGAAACCAACCAAATCCCAAAAGTAAGATAAAGTTTTTTTTTTTTTTTTGGGGGGGGGGGGGGGGTAGATGAAACAATTTCAAAAACTAAACAAAATTTAAAATGAAACCTGAAGAAGAGGATGAGAACGGTGAGAAGGAAGACAGTGAGGGCAAATACTAAGACAACAATGCAAGCAAAAAACGTTCTTCTCGGACTTGCGGCGGTTCTCATGAAGCAAGCAAGTTCCAAAGAAAGTGTCGGCCATAAGGGCTTGAAGCCATGCAGGTTTAGAACCACACTGGTTCATGTTCATCATCGTCATCAAGTTCGCCATTTCTATACATCTAAACGAAATCAAAACAATTTGTTATAGTGGGCGATGAGTGAGTGAGTGAGTGAAGTGAAGTGAAGGGAGGAAGCACCGAAGCAGGGGTTTGGTTTTCTTGACCGTCAGGTTGTCGTTTTATTGCAAAGTTAAGTAGAGAGGAAATTGGGGTTGGGAACTTGGGGAGTTGTGTTAATGGTGCTATACTGCCCACCAATAAACCTATTCTTTTTTCCTTTTTCTTTTTTTTATTTATTTATTTATTTGGTTCTGCTTATTATTACTATACTTTCTCTCTGTTGTATTGCAGACTTTAGCAACCCGAGAATTTTTATTTTTTTATGTCAGAATTGCCCCGCTTTCTTCCCTCTTCCCTCTCCATCCATTTTGATTACGCTGCCCCTTTTGGTATTTCTACCTTTTATATATATATCGAACCAAAAATAAAATTGTAAAATATGAAAATTGTGAAAAAAAAAAAAAAAAAAAAGTTGGAATTGAAAAATTATCAGAATAGAATGTGGTTTGTATTGCAAATGGGATTCAAAATACTTAATTTAAACATGGATTTTGTGTTAGATTAGAATACACACTCATCTCATTATGACTCATCAAACACCATTCGGTGCACGTGTTCTTGCATTCTATCAAATTGTCCGATCAAACTTTGCCAAGTGGCAAATTTTTTTTATTTTTTTTATGAAATATTTTAATTACTTATTTGTTATGAGAGAGAATAAAAAGATGAATGCATTTGAAATACACTTGAGTATTACTCTTCACTCATTTATCTTTTGCTTATGGTAAATTACAAGCTTAATCTATAAATGTTGAAGATTGATTTATTAGGTTGTGTTTGAAATATATTTTCAAAATATTGATTTAAAAAACAAGTCATTTTTTTATTAAAAAAAACTATGGTTTTTCAACCATTTTTTTAATGTTTTAAAATCATACTTATCAAAGTAGTTAAAATAAAAATAATCTTTTTTTGAAAAAAAAAACATATTCCGACCAAGTCAATTCAAATATACCTCAAACTTTGAACTGTGAAAAAAAAAACTATTAATTTATAACTAACCCTATGGCATATTTAAGATGTTCTAAAAATTAATTGGTTTATGAGGTATACATTTGAAATTTATATTTTATGAAATCATGAATTCTTAACCTTTTAACTTTCAAGATTACCCAATTTTAAAATTGAAATCATAAATTTGTAATTTATTTTACAATTAAATTTTTACTTGTATTGTATTGTTGTGATTGTGGTATGCTCCATTGTTTCGTTTCATATTTTATCGTAGTGTTGATCTATTCATTTGTATCAAAGGTTCTTATTGCCTCGTCAATAAATCGGCGTTCAAGGTGATTATCACTATTTGTTATCTAATTTTGGGAATAATTTAGCTTTGATACAATGAGTTTGGTTTTATCATCACAAAAAGAAAAAAATGGTTTTAATCCCCTGAGTTTATTTGAGAAAATAAGAATGTATTATTGTGAGGCTAATGATTTGAAAGTATGATGTGATGACAAATAAAACACAATGGAGTCAATGTCTTTTTTTATGACCTAATTTTCCACCTGTCAGGTAATAGTTTTTGATTCCTTATATCATGTTTGGAACAAGACAAATTTTGACTTGATTGTGGTTAAAAAACAAATGGTATGGAGGTGAAAAAGTAAATTCTACTCAATAACTTATATTTGGGTGGTTATTTACCCCAACTATATTGTATCCTCGTCATAATTCCTATCGATCGATAAAAATGCTAATTATTTAACTAAAATTATAATTAAACTTCTAAATTTACATGAGTGTATAAGTTAGAGGGTTCTAAGTTTATCGTTTGGTAATTCGATTTGTAGAATTTGTAGGGCCTATTTTTATATTTAAAAGATTTTGCGTATAGTTACGAGACTATACTTTATAGGTGGTTTTGGTAATTTTCTCAACTTTTTTAAAACTAATTTATTAAGATTTCAAATGTAAGACATGAATTTTGAAAATACTTGTAATTAGTATATACAAATTGGCTAAATTCATAGATTAATCGTAGTTGTTTTATCTGTTTTGAAGAGAGGAATTTTCTAGTACTACAGTAGTATGGAAAATTTTATGCCACAAAAGTACCATTTAACGAATGTGTGAGTTCCGTGCAATTATCAAATAATAAATTAATTAATCATTTAATCACTAAAGTTTTTTCCTTCACAGATGTTAGATTTGATCATTCCTTCCCATAATTCACTAAAAAAGATCTATTTTTTATGGGTTTATCTGGAATACATAATTTTTGAATTCTAAAAATAAATAAATATGGTCATAAAAAGAACATGATTGTGTACTTTTTTTAGGAAACTACGGGGCCATGGTCCCCCAAATTTTGTTTGTCTTTTAAATTTAATTTAATTTTTTAAAATTTTAATATATATATATATATATTATATATACATACATATACACACACGAGGGAGTTCAAACCATTCGATTTGGGATGATAATGATAATTCAATAAAAAGCCAAAAGAAAAAGGAAAAATAAAACATTTTTGGGATGATGTCGTAGCTTTATCATTGCTAGGCTAACATTTGAAAATACTTGTATATTTATTTAAACTAAATATTTCTAAATAAGTACGTTAACTTGTTGATATAATTGTCAAAGCGAATATAATTCAACTGACGTATAGATATATTAATGATCGAGAGATATATGTAATTTGAATTTCTCCATTTCTTTATGATACTTAAAAAATGTTGATATAAGTACATCTCTAATCTATCGACACCCCAATTAAATGTAGGTTAAAATATAGTTTAGTCCTCTAAGTTGATTACCTTTATAAACTTCTAAATTAATCAAGGGTTGAAAAAAGAGAGTTCGTCTAGTGTTGATAGGCCTAGAAGGGAAACAAACTTACATTGCAATTTGATTTCAGATTGTATTTATTTGATAAAAAAAATAAAACAAATTATCTATCCAATACATTTATAGGTTTTTTTATTAAAAAAAATATACATTATCGTCCTTTAAGTTTGAGATTTAGTTTTCAAGTTCTTATGTTTCAAACTCAAACGCACTTTTTAAAAACTTATTAAATATAAACTTAAATGTTTAATAATGGGTTAAATATTTCAAAAATCAAAAACTCAAATAGACATAAAAATTAAAATTTCTAAAAATCAACTTTAGGAATTGATTAAATCAAAATAACAAAAAACTTTTTATTTTATTTTATTTGTTTAAAATAAGAGTAATAATAAAGAATGGAGTTAGAGTTAGTGAGAAAATGAGGGTGTGTTATAATGTATATGGATTTTTGGGTTTGGGAAATAAACTCCTAGTAAAAACCAAATGAATGTGCCATAAAATGCAAAAAGCATAAACAGGTGTACTAATTAATTAAAATATCAATCAAAGAATAATGGTAATTAAGGACTTTAAGCACGAATTACAAAGCTAATTTGCCTCGAAAATTCAAACCCTCATGTTGTCAGCTGAAAGTTAATCGTCCTTTACCTGCACTCTGATAGTCTGATGTGTCCCCTTTTCAACTCTTTTCTTTCCCACATTAATTTACATTATTTTCTAATTCCATTTTTTATTTTTTAAATATTATATTATATTCTCCACTTTTGATTCATCTTTTTTAAATATTAAAAGTATATATTTTTGACTTTCAAAATATGTTGTTTAAAATATTCCAATTGTAGGGAAATCTAGAGAGTAGTTTAAAAAACAAAAATACTACAACTTGCCCAAACTTTACAATTATTATTTTTTTATTCAATGCAAATTAAAATAAATAAATAAAAACTCAAGATACTTCATCATCGGAGAGGCATGCCTTATGATAAATTTGATTATAATCAAGTAACAACAATCATACTATTGTTAAATTTTGGTTTGTATAAACGAGGTATGTTTCCTAGTTAAATTATAGTCTCGTTTGTAAGTTTAATCGATAATTTTTATGTTTTTGCTTATTCAATTCTTCAACTTGAAAAAAAAAATCTCTAAACTTTTGACATTGTATTTATTATGAACTAATTAAATTATACTATTAATTAACATGCACGTACAACTTTTAAACTTCAACACAAGACTATGCTAAGTGGTTCAAAAGAATTTGTTGGGTAAAATTGAAAAAATCGGAAGAAAACAAGACAACAGTGAATTTGAAGTAAAAATGCTAAATCCTAAACCCTAAATTTTAAAACACAAATTTGAAGTAAAACGACTGTTAGACATGTCTACGACATAATAGAAAAGCATAATAAAAAAATGTTAAATATCAGAATTGAGAAAGTGGAATGTATGTACTTTTCAACAATAGTAAATTTGTAATTTAAGAATAGATATCAAATAAAAATAGTCAAGATATAAAAATTATCGAAGAGAGAAAAAGTAAAAAATTCACGAGCCTATTTGGTATAAAATTTTAAAATATAAATGAATCAGATAAATTGTATTTCAAGGTATTGTTTTTTTTTTAAAATCATAGAATTTGTAAAAAAAAAAAAGATATCGTAGATAGGATACACGTTTCTATCAAACGTATTCGTAGAACTTAACAAATTAATAACATAAAACAAAATTTGAGATGTCTTACTAATCAAACTCGAAAGGATCATATGTGGAAGTAGGCAAATTAACCTAGGTTTCGTTCTAATCCTTTTACGTGTGTTTTCTCTATAACAAGTTAGAATTAAAATAGTTGGCCCTAAAGTTTTATTTTTTTCTTGTCCCATTTCAATTGTAATATTAAAATTAATATATATATATAGAAAAAAAAAATATATATGGGTGTTGTGAAAGCAAGTGCAAAGGGCAAAGTGGGGTTTTTATTATTATTTTCTATAAACTCATCGATTTTATAAAGTTAAAAGCTAAATTAATTATTTAATTCACATCGGTAGAATCAAATAACACCTAACTGTAGTCATCTTGTCTACCATTTTTGGAAAATGCGCCTGTTTGTTTGGAATTACCAATTTCCTCTTTATCTGTCCCACACTTTTTTCTTTTTTTTCTAATAATAATAATATATAACTTTAAACTCTTGACTTTATTTAAATTTATTTAAATTTAAATTTTAAACTAATAATTTTATCAAATTAAAACTTAATTTTTTATACCGGTATTAATTTAACGTTCAATTAAAAAAATATATTAATTAAAACTTTTAATTTTTATAAATGTATTCAAACTAAAATACAATAAATAATTTAAATTGATATATTTATAAAAATTTAATTTGATATAATAAAAATTTAAAATTTATAATAAAACAATTATTAATTTAAGGTTTAAATGAATGAAATGTCAGAGTTTACTTTCTATTATTATTATTGTTTAATTTTTTCCTTCCATCTAATTCAAGAATTCAGATTCTCTACATTTTTTTAATGTATAAAAGATTTGTAGTTATTACGTATGATTCTATTTTTAAATCTACAATATATACATATTATTTATTTATTCGTTCTATTATATTTATTCGAGAATATAAGTTGTACGTGCACACCTCTGTTTTAATAACTTTTAAATTTAATTAATGCTACACAAATTTTTTTACAACAAATGGGAAGATAAGGTTTTTGCCATAAATTTAGGAGAGAATCAACAATAATTGCTGTTAAGTTGGGTTCGTTTTAAAGTAGATAAATAAGTAAAAAATTTGGAAACTTTTAAAAATAATTTTTAAAAAACAAAATATTTACCATCTAGAGAAAAAACCACTAAAAACAAGTCCGAGAACAAGTAATTTTAGTGTAATTATATATATATATATATATATATATATATATATATATAATCTTCTAGGTTTAAGGCTTGAATATTATAGGTGGATTTTGTTCAGTGTAAGTGGAAACTATTTAATTAAATGTTAAACCTACTTTTTCATATGTTTTAAGTTCTATACTTAACTAAAATCTGCAATAGAAGCTTAGTTAAATACCATTTACCTTTCTTGCTTCGAGATTTTTATTTATTATTTTCTGCGAGATCCATTTGACGACATAATCTAAAATTCAAGTTGATTGACCGAATATAACACATACTTAAAAGTTAAAGACTAAACCAAAATTATGTTATGTTTACTTTTATTATGCATCTTATAATTAAACATTTAAACTCTATATTCTATGTATGTCTACATGTTGGTTTACGAATAATAAAAACCAGAGAAATCTAACATATTTTTCTATCATTACAAATCTCTCTTTCTAGTTTATTATATGGAAAATATAGTTTAAGTTCACTTTTACAATTCAAATTTATCTATTTTACAACTTAGAAACCTTAGATGCCAATTTTTCATCCATCGTAATTTAATTTTTCAACTTTTAGACATTATTTTTACCCGCTATAATTTTATTTCATTGAAGGGCTCTATATCATATTATGATAGCCTTTGATGGTGTATAGGACAACAAAAGGTATCTAGAGCTTCGACTCTTGCATGATTTAAAAATAAGTAATGTTCTTCTCGTGCAACAAATCAAGCTGTTAGGTTTCGATACAAAGATTTATTGATTTGTTGTTAAACTTGGACTCACTAGTTGTACTTGGTATATGATATGCATAGTTTATAAGTATTAACACAACATTTATCGAGTCAGTGAGGGGAGAACTTTGGATTAGTTTATTTTATTTTATTTTATTTTTTAATTTTTATTTTTGAAGAAAAACTTTGGAATTCAAATGCATGGCAGTTTAGTTCGTGAGGAGATTGTTCGGTGTGAAATATGGGTTGCGCCAATTTCCAAAACCTGGGCCGAGCTTGGACCCCAGACTCACCTTGATTGGGCTAACCGTCACCTGATGGGCCCTGCCCATTTCTTATCTCTAGCCCAGCTCTTTAGCTTTTTACATCTGATTGGTATTATTACTTTTTAATTATTTTTTGGAGAAACGAAATGGGTTGGGAGCCCTAATTTCACACTGCCATTGATCTGCAGCACGGTCTCTCTAGAGCTCACTCACCTCCCTTTCTCGACGAGATTGAAGCTTCTTCAGCCATTATCGTCGGCAATCCACCAATCGTCACGGCTCACTTTAAACCACCACGCTCCCTGCTTCAGCGTTTCTCATTTCTGAGTCGCTTTAATTCTCCCTCAGCGCCTAATTCTCATTTCTTAGTGTAAGTTTTTTATGTTCTTGTGCTCTCTGCAAGTCTGTTATTCGATATATTGATCTTCGATTCAGTCTTCTTGTGATGTTTTGTTTGTAGTCAATATTGGGAAAGATCAGCTGTTTGAGTGCACTATTTTATTGATCGCAGTATAGTTTATCTGGCTATCTATTTGGTTGTGAAACATGTCGTTTCTCTGTTTCAGTATGCTTGTTGTGCTATGATTATCCTTGATTTGTAATTATGGAATACTTCGTATCTGATAGTGTAGAAACGAGGGTTCTTTGAATTTGAACATTAGTGTTTTCTTCGTATAGGAATTTGGAGCACTTATAAGTTTGTTATAAACATAGTAATATTTGCCTGATTATGCCTGTGAGCTCACGGCTAACTATAAACTTGTATAGATAGCTTCAAATAGGCCTGCTTAAAGAGTGTTGAAGGTTTATGTCAAAATTTTCGTACTGGAGTTTCTCTCATCATTTTTCTGGACAATTTGTATTGGAATTTTTACTTGTACCGAAGGCCTAAATGAAAATTTATTATTTGTCTTCTTGATGGCCCATGTCACAGTTTTTCTGAATTAAACCTACCTAGAGTCGCATTTTCAATTTTTTTGTTAAGCTTAATGAAGATCAGCCTTAAGTCGGGGAATTGGGGACCTGGGATGGGCTTGGACTTTGAGGAAAATAAATACTTTTCTTCTACACTGGCATCTAGTCTATAGTTCTTTGTTCTTAATGGGTGTTAATGTTGATTAGTTTGTTGACTTAGTTTTTTTTATATCCAGGCCACTGAATTGTCCATGCGAAATTGAAAAATGGGTTTGAACTAAGTAGATTGCTAATTCCGGGGGAAAGTTAATTTGACAACTTGAGAAATGCGCTTAGTTTCAAGAATAAGTCATATTCTACCCAATGTGTTCGCAAACACCATTCGCTCTTCTGCAGTCACCCTCAATCCTCTCAACAAAAATGGATTACATAGAAATTATGCTCAACCTTCTCGAATAGAGGAGGAAGAGGAAGAGGTGGAAATTGACCAGAGAAGGCTTCCAGCTGACTATGATCCCGCTAATTTTGATCCAACACAGCATCGTAGTCCTCCAACCGATCGCGTTTTTAGGCTAGTAGATGAAATATCTGGACTCACATTAATTGAAGTTGCTGAATTATCTACCATTTTGATGAAAAAATTGGGAATGACAGAGATGCCAGTTGTTGGATATATGAAACCAGGAGCTGTCGGGTTGGCTGGAATGGTGAAGAAGGTGTCGTCATCAACTGCCAAGGAGGAGAAGAAGGCAGAAAAGACTGTTTATGAGTTGAAGCTAGAGTCTTACGAAGCGTCTGCAAAGATTAAAATTATCAAGGAGGTAAGAAGTATCACTGATTTAGGTCTCAAAGAGGCAAAGGATTTAGTGGATAAAGCCCCATCTGTGTTAAAGAAGGGACTATCAAAGGAAGAGGGTGAACAAATAATTGAAAAGATGAAAGCACTTGGTGCAAAAGTGATCTTGGAATGAAATTATGCTTTTAGTCATCCACTGTCTCCATGTATTTTGTTCTTTGCTTCGTTAGACTCGATGTTTCTTATAATAACATCTTGCATTTTTCAGTGTCTTGATTTTCTAGCAAGATAGCATTTACTCATCTTCAAACGAATGCAAGAGCCAGAGGAGCAACATCTTCTGTTCCATTTTTGTCTTAATAGTCCAACGAAACCACACTTGTATTGCTGCTTTTCACCTACTTTTTTTAAGGACCATTTTCTTAGAACTCGAGAAGGCTGAAGGTTTCATTTCATTTTTTATTTTTATTTTGAAATATTTGGATTAGTTTGTGTTTATTAGGCCTTTTCTTTTAATTTTGTTAAAAGGGAGTGAGGATGTTAATGGGATTTTTTCTCCTCTTCTTTTTAATATCAATCCAATTTTTTGCATTGAACTTAGGTTTCATATCAAATTTTATATTTGGAGAAATTCTCACTGAAAATATGAAGAGACTATTTTCTAAAATCTGTTGGAAAGGGTTTAGTAAATAAACAAGATTTAAATCTTATTTCAGTTTAGTTAGCATTCGGGTTGAGGGATGTCGATAATAATATGTTTAAAATTTTTAAAGATTAATTGATCTATTACATTTAAACTTAAATTAAAGATTCTAAGCATTTTTAACCTAATGGGTATGTGAATTTTTTATTCTTTTAAAATGAATAGGTCAAAAAGTTATTGGACATTGAATTAAAAATTCGATTGAACTCAAAATTAAGACCTCATACTTTAAAAAAAAGGAGCACAGATTCTTTTTAAATTTAATGGACTAAATAGCAATTACTAGCAATCTAAATCTCAAAAATTAGTTTAGGAAGCTTTGTTCAAAGAATTATTTACTCTACCATCATTCTTAAACGTGGATAATAAAATGAAGAGTAATGATTAAGTGCTAAGATGCACCTAACCAGCATACTCTCCACTTTTTAATTACACAAATATTTCTTTTAAAAAAAATGTGTTTTTAAAAAAGAAAAATGCCACATGAAACCGAGTGCACAAAAAATGGATGCAATTGGAACTCGAATGCATGCAAGTTTTTTCTTGGAGTGAAAGTGGCATCAATAGGGAAACTGCAAACAGCAGTCCTGGATTGAGAACAATAACTTGGAAGGTACTCAGAGGCGTTTCATTATTATTGAAAGTTATAGAATTACATGTTAACCTACTTCAAGCGACGACTTGAATTTACTTATTTTACACCCACGTCAAAACTCTGCATTAAGATTTAGAAAAACGCATCTCCATATTTTGTGGTGTCCCAACCAAGTTTAAAAGATTTCAAGGGATGACCGAATAATCAGGGGTTTACAAGCATCTCCAATGTCAATGCCTGAAATGCCTCACGTTGGTGAAGACGAGAGACACGCCGTACTTGTTGCAGCAGTCGATAGCATCGGGATCTCGGATGCTGCCCCCTGGCTCTGCAATAATACCTACTCCACTTTGGCATGCTTCTTCCACTGCGTCATTCCAAGCTGCCAACCAAAGTTGAAAGCACATAAGAACAACTTCACTATTACTAATTGATCGTTAGTACTACTGTGTCATATCACAAATGTAGCAGATTGGAGGTTAACATTGGATACTTTAAAACCAATAATTTGATTCCCAGAATTTACCAAATGGGAAGAATGCATCACTAGCCAAAGCAGCTCCTTTGACCTCATCCCCTGCTTTCCTCAAGGCTATCCGCAAACTCTCGAGACGATTTGGTTGCCCGCTTCCCATACCCAACATACAGTCATTCTACCAAAAAAAGTCAGCATCAGAAATATTCCAACAGAAACCAAACATGTCAAGAAAAATTCAGAGTTAGAATTATACCAACCTTTGCTATCACAACGGCATTGCTTTTAACATGCTTAGCGCATAGCCATGCAAACTCTGCATCCCGAAGCTCACTTTCTTGAGGAGCCTTTCCAGAAACTACGTTAAATTTTATATCTTGTGGAACCAAGTCATCAGAATCCTGTGCTAACCACCCACCACCAACTTGCCTGAGTGATAGTTTTCCTTTCTCATTTTTGCCTGCCTCGAGAATTCGCAATGTCTTCGATTTCCCACGCAAGATCTCAAGCCCTTTCTCTGTGTACTTGGGTGCAACAACAATCTCATAAAACATCCGAGTTTCACCATCTGTAGGGCTTCTGAACTCCCGAAGTTCCCTTGCGAGAGCCTAAATACAGTAAAAGTATAGCATTGAATCTATCTAGCTTCTTCGTTAATCTAGCTTATCAAATAGCAACCAAACGTCAATACATAACAAAAGCACAAATATATCTTGGTAAATAAAAAATTGGTTCGGAAGCTGTACGAAGGCTGGCAACCATCTACTTGAAATTAAGTACTCCAAAATTTACCATAGAATTATCAAAGTTTCAAGTCCAATCCATTGTCTTAACGATCTCAAGTCTTGATAGAGGATTAATTCCTTAAATCAGGCAGAATACTCTTCCCCAAAATATGTTTTAAGGAACAAAAGTTACCAACCTCATCAACTTCTATGTTGAAGGCCACAATGCCACCAAATGCACTCACGGGATCAGCTTTCACAGCCAGCCTATATGCTTCCAGAATATCATCACGTGAAGCTACACCACATGGATTAGTGTGCTTCACAATTACACAGGTAGGATTGCTGAACTCTGATACACAATTCCAAGCTGCATCGGCATCTAAGTAGTTATTATATGACATCTCCTGCATAAATCAAAAGTTTCCAGGACAAATGAAATTAAATAGCATATAAGGTAAAGAGAATGAAATGTAATACGGCAGATTCAGATAATCAAATGAACTCTTGAGCAAGCATGAAGGCAGGCAATAGAAGACTAAATAATGAAATATCGTAAATGTCTGTGCATACTTAGGAGAAGCCTTACGTTTTGGATATTAATGATGCATTTCCATGATCATCTTGGTAAACAAACAGATAAGGCTCCACAATGAAATTGAAACAGTTTACATATACTGCCTTCCTGACTTTATAAATACTGACCGAAGAGTATTTTAAGTACACTTTTAACTATTACTCACATATTAAAATTTCCTTCTCACTGTTAAGTGGAAACAGAATCATATTACTCCTTAACAATGATTAGATAACTAAGTCTGGTCCATCTTATCTAAGAACTTACTTGGGAAAGCGATTAAGAACAGAAAATCAACCACAATGCAACAACCGACTTCCAATAAATCGTTATCATAATCGTAAATTCCAAACATCTCCACGTTCTCATCAGGCCAAGGCTTACTGTTATTGTTTCAGAAAATTTGAAGGCACAAACATAATAGATAAAATTAATCCTTTATACCATGGATCTTTGTTAGCATACAAAAATAACTGCAGAAAGGCAACACTTGACAAATGTGTATTTCTCGTAGCTTCAACCCACAAATGAACTGATGAAGAGGGGCACTTGCTCACCTTTCCATGGTGTTGAACTGCTGTAGCAATACCACCAGCATTGACCTCAGAAAGACTCTTATCAACATAAAAGGCAGCCTTCTGATGAGGATTTTCCCCATACCGAAGAGAACTTTTGAGGGAAAGAGGCACAGTAAAGCTGGGAGGAAATTTATCTACGAACAAATACAGAAGACTGTTTAATCTAAAATTTCACAAGATTGACAAAATAATTATCGAGAATAAATAAGCGAATTAAAGCAACTTTTTTTTTTCTTTTCATAGTTTTGACAAGTGTATGCTTAACTTTATATTTGGACCAAATGACAAAATAAGTGCGCATAGTAAAGATGATTGAACAAATCCAAGTACTTGTGCACATGGCATAGATGAAACGTGGAATTTACCTCCAACAGTCTGCTTCCACAGCCATTCTGAGACTGCAGAATCGTAAGAAGCTACATGTTGAAATGCCTTCCAAGCAAGCTTCCTGCGAAATTGTTGATCATCTTCACTTCCTTTCAAAAATTCAAGCATTGCAGGATAGTCTTCAGTATCTACGACCACCAAAACATCCTTGTGATTCTGCATGTGCATGTTCGTCCACATATCAATACAACATCCTAGACAGTAAACTAAAAAAAATGCTAAATTGTACATCACGAAATGAAAGTTATCTAAACTAAAAATTAAAGCATGATATGCATCCTCACATTAGAGAAATGGTCTTTAAGCCATTACGCTGATCTTTTTCCTTAAAAAATTTATGAGTCCTAAAACCCGCTTATACACACCATAAGTAATTTCATAGGATAATATTTAATAGTTAAAAACCACAAAGGATTTTATTATTTTAGGTGTATGGCAACCATGGAATTGAACTCATTCCTCAAAATTCCTTTACTTTTTTCACACATTCCAATGCCACTAAGCCAAAATGGCTTTGAGCTAGTTAATTAATTTCACTTCCATATTAGTAAGAGAAACCTAGTGCCATTTGACAAATCAATAACAATTCTCGTGTTTCTATCCGATTTCCATAGGAAATTGGGAAGAAGCTCATACAAATCCCAAGATCAACTTTGGCAATAATTCACCCACACAGTTCTCCACTTTCCTACCTTTGCAGCAGCTCTGATCATAGCTGGGCCACCAATATCAATGTTCTCGATTCCATCTTCAAAGTTAATTTCTTGAGATGAGGTGACTTTTTCATAGAAGGGATACAAGTTTACCACAACAACATCAAATGTGCCTGCAGAGAAACTATTTCAGAAAACAGGAAGTAAAGCTTTGCAGCAACTAAGGCCATGCATTGCAGTTGAAATGCCGAAAGAACTTAGGAAGAATCCATATAAGGATTCCAGAGATCGATCGCAAAGATACAATACATGAATAAAACACGAGCATAGAGCTCACCAATTCCATGTTCTTTCAAGGCGTCCATATGATGCCTTTGGTCTCTTCTAGCAAGAATGCCCCCGTGTATAGAAGGATGCAAAGTTTTTACACGGCCATCAAGCTGCAACCACAAAATAAAATTTATAATCGACATACAAAATGGTCAGCTAAGTCTCCACCTAATTATATGCTAACTTCATACTGTCAATCTTTCATCCCACATATGACTTTAAAATATGTTTTTAGAATCTAAGCAAAATGGTGAACTGAGCACAGCAATGTATTCCAGGAAGCTTTGAGGAACTTTTTCCATTCAGAAACTGAACAAAGACGAGAAATCATACCATTTCAGGAAAACACGTAAGCTCCTCCACCTTAGTAACATGAACCCCAGAACTTTCCAATGTAGATGCCGTTCCTCCAGTTGAAACAATTGAATAGCTGCAAGTTCATAAGATACATTGAATATGAATTCAAAGTTTTAAGGCCCAAGGCACAATCTAGAGGAGGTAAAAAAAAATACATAGTATGTGTCATAACTAAGAACTCACCAAAAAAATATTATAAGAAAATCCATTGATTACATGTAGTGATTTCAAGATGAGATGATCTATCTTTAAGCAAAGAACTTAAACAAAATTGCAAAATAAGAATAGAAGAGTTTACCCCAATTCTTGAAGCCCATTTCCTAGAAATGCGAGATTTTTCTTGTCTGACAATGATATCAGAGCTAGTTTTTTTCCTGAAATTGAACATAATAGCAAACAACTGTCAAATTGATATACCCAAATTGCTATAAAAAGAACCTATATTAAAAAAAGTTAAAGATAAAACTTCCTATGGAACCATAACCGATACAAAAACGTTTCCAATTGAATCAAGTTACATCATAAAACGAAGAAACTGAAACCTACACTCCAAATGGAACAAAAATTAAATCTCAGAGTTCATAAATGATGTTAGCCTTCACTTTTGTAGAGATTGACAACTAAGCTAACTACCTATCGGAAACAACCAACATTTCCCTTCATGTCTTTTATCCACTAAAGTCCATCTCTCAAACATAATAGCAACATACGGACATAATTCAAAGCCTTCTAAAGAAAATGCAATGTTCAATATAAAAGGACAAGAGGATATTACCAGAAGCAGATGGTATGGTGAGCTTTGAAGAATAAGTGATGGTCTCACCATCAGCCATGGCTTTGAGAGTAGAGCACCGCCGCCGTAGCACAGAATGATGGAGAGAGACACGTGTGAATAGAGACTGTTAAAAAAAAGGAAGAGTAAAAAACCCAGAATATGGGATTGTTGCTACCAAAATTTAAATAGAAAATAAAATAGTAAAATTGGTGAATTGCACATTACAATAAGAGGCAAAGGATTGGCTTCCTTAAGAAAAAGCCGACCACGGGGTTCTCCAGATGAAATAGCAGTGATAGGTGTGCCAGGAGAGTGAGCAACAACAGACCTAAACATCACTGTCACTCCTTCGCTTTTGTTGCTTAGTTTCTTGACACCAACTGTTTTCTTCCGTCAGCCTGTCAAACCACTAGTGTCAGAAACATTCTCTCTATACCGCATTACTAATACATAGGCAAAAAGTATGAGGAGTTTAGAATATTATTCCTACAACTCATACGTCACACCAATTACAATACTCTCCTCTTGTATAAATAGGAGAAAGATTAACAAATATAACATAATTAACAAAATACAAATTACTCTGTTTTGAACAAATTAACAACTTTGACAACTAAGTGTAACACTTCATTTGCCTACTTTACTTTGACTTAGACATATCAAGAAAATTCACATAGATAAGATGTGGATTAACATTTGTACCCAACATATAAACCGCAATTCCCATGATATCAACCTAAAAAATAATACCAATACAATCGGACTCATTTTGCCTTCAATATATTGCCAATGAGAAATTTATCATCAAAATCGTTTACAGTTGAAACCATGACCAATGAATCATTAACAAGTATTGTTCCAATATTTTCATCAATAATTGATAATAGCCACTTGGCAAGCTTACCCTACAACCAGAGGTTTATATAAAAATAAACGAACACAAAAAAACAGAGAAAGGATTATGCCGAGCTGACACGTATCAAACTTAAAAATAACTGATATGGAACATGGATTGAGGTCGAGAAAGAAAACCTTCAACCATAGACCGTATTCCACTGAGTTAGATAAAGTTTGAGGTGCAAAGGGGGGGGGGGGGGGGGGGGATTCATCCCTCGACTTCAAACAGAACAAAAACAACCGATATTAAGAAATAAGCAAGAAAAATAGTGAAAAATAAAAAGTTGAGTTGGGAAGGTA
>JBBPDJ010000004.1:12308397-12340374 GCA_037974625.1 Cucumis cinereus | reverse complement strand
AGAAAAAAGATCTATACCGGTCTGAAACCCAATAGAAAGTGACTCAAATACAAAGATCTAGAAAAATATTAGTTTTTTACCCAAAAAAGAGTAGCTTACAACAACCTCAAAAGCAGCAAAGTTTTCACCATTACGTGGAAAACCATCTATAAGAAATTTATCATTCTACAATTTTCATCGGAACAAATTGTATTGGAGCTTTTAGTTGGCAATCACATATTAATCTCATTCAATAATTCAAAATGTTTGTGTGAAAATGTAGGTAAATAAAATTCGGCACTAAATACAAGCTTCGTGAGTTTAGTGGTTGGAGAGAAAAAATGGTTGGACTCGTGGTCAGTAATATAATCTTTAGCAAAAGGACTTGAAGGTTTTGAAAGAAAAATCCACTCTCAAACATATGTGTTACCAAGAAGAGAAACTTAAAACTTACATAAACTGATTTCGTAACAAATAGCCTTCAAAATATACCATTCACCGACAAATGTATTTCTTAAATTATCAATACCAACTATTCCCATAATTTTCAATTATAATGAAAGTTTTAGGTGCAGTAAGTAGTCCAAGAAAAATGTGAAAAACATGTAAACCATTATGAAAGGCGAAGCTTGAGGGTTGAATTCGCTTTGCTACAAAAATGAATAATCTTCTTCTGAGAAAAGCCTATAAACAAAACAAAAAGAATTCATAAAGACACTGACATTCCAAAGATTACACACCAAAACCATTTCACAATAAATGGTGGAAAAAACTAACAGAATCTTGGTTTTCAAATTCCTTTTCATCTTTTTTTCTCTTCCTTCTTTCTCAACTCAACTTTATTTGCTACCTATGTACCAACCTATTGAATTGAAAGTTAAAGAAAAATTTTGAAAACTCATGTTTCAGGCGTTGTAACTTAAAAGAAGTAGGTTGATAAAGTTAGTAGTGAAATCAGAATAATAACAAAAAAATCAACAAAATCGAGAGCATTCTTACTTCTTACTCTTCCTTGACAAGAGAATTTAGAGCAAAGTCAAAATCCAATTAAAAGAAACCAGAGTAGCACAACTGGAGCAAAGAGCCAACCAACTCTATCAGTACCATAGCGTTGCAAGCTGAATAATCCTACTAGTATCACAACAGCAACAAGCACAACTACATCTGCACCACGTAAAACAAGATAGAAATTTTAGACTTTAATAGAAATAAATAATTTAACCTAGAAACAAGACAGAGCAGTATAAGAAAAGAAACTTAATTTCAGAATCAGCTAAATACCACTGCTCATATGGGGGTGGTTTACTTTGATCCCTCCCGCAACAGATAAAACTGTCGATGATAGTAACGTGGTTAACTTTTGGTTTGCAGAAGCAATACAAAATCCAGAAAAATCACATAATTCATACACATGACTCCGAAGATAGGAACAAGGAGGGATCAAACTAACATGACTCCGACTTAATATTTATTTGTATTACAAAACATGAGAATTTTCTGGTGAAAGGATGATATGTGAATAGATGGAATAGTAAAGTTTTTAATCATGACATATGATGCAATAAGATTGAGATAAATTATATCCATTTTCAGTGGTTACAAAATGAAGGGATTTGATAAATTTCGTCTAACGCATTACTGCTAACAAGCTGAAATCCAACATCAAATGCGATTGAAAGAAGGTTGGTTCTTCAAAAGGCTTCTTCCTACATATTGAGACCTATGCCTATTGAGTTAATTTGCTATTCCACACTACTAAAGTACAAAGTTGAATCTAAGGAGTTAAAGATGTAATTAATATTCTATACAAATCCTTCTGTATAAATCACCAATTTCGATTCCTGGAGTACTTTTATTTTCAATTGAATGAAATGCCTATTTCACTTATGTAAGATTCCCATCATAAGTTTTTTTATAGGAATTCCCACCTTAAGTTTTAATATTTAAGGTAACTGAAAGTGCAGATGTGGCCACACGCTTTAGCCATATCACTAGCAGATGATAGCAGATGATATGATCAAAATTTCATCACCAAAACTACAGCTTCTAACACAATGATTTCCATAAGAGTTGGAATAAGTATAACAATCCATTAAGAACAACAACAACAAAAGTAGAGAATAATTTCAAACAAACACTTCAGAAAGAGCTTTTTTTTTTACTCAAACTCACCACAGATCACATAAACAATTGTAAAATTAAATCGTAGCTTATGTCGAAAAACATGGATAAACTTATGAAATCGACATAAAAACAAAAAGAAAACAATCAAACAACAAAAAAGTCATAAGAAAAAGTGTTTCCAAGCTGAAAAAAGAACCTAAAACCAAGTTCTCCAGTGACCATATCGCAGAAGCGTACCCTAAACCCTAAACCCTAAACCCTAAACCCTAAACCCTAAACCCTAAACCCTAATCTTTTTCATGACAAGTTCTCCAGCGACGACGCCTATGACGACGAGAAGAAGAAGAAAACGAAGAAAACATTGAGTGGATAGTGAACATCGGCGACTTTGGGATGAGGGTTTGGGCTTTGTGGTTTCCGAGAAGTGAGATGAGGAGTTTGGGCGAGCTCGACGAAAATGAGGAAATTCATTTTGGGGTATTTTTTGTGAAAGGAGAGCAAACGAAAAGTTTAAAAAATCCACGAACAGATTTTCGAAGATCCAAAGGTTTGAAAGAAGAAATTTTGGAAGAATGTGAGAAATGGGGTTTCAGTGTTTTCGTGAGGAAAAGAAAAAGGAGAGGAAAAGAAAGAAGAGGAAAAGAAAAAGGAGAGGAAAGAAATGAGAGGGAAAGAAAGAAAATAAGAGGGAAACTAAAAAAAATCTGGGGAAAAGTTGGGGAATAAATTTTTGGATTAAAAATTTCAATGAAAAAAATATTACTTAACGGTTAAAATCCGTCAAGCATAAATAATTGAACTTGACAGGTAAAAACTGTTAAGTATTAAAAAAATTCCAAAAAAAAAAATTCATTATTCTTTCTTTTGTTTATTCTTGATAGTTTTTAACATTACTTGACGGTTTTGTATAAAATCGTCAAGTAATGTTAAAATAAAAGTGTCAAGTAAACTGTTTTTTGCAGTAGTGATAGCTGTAAAACGAGCGCATTTGGAGTAGTTTTTAAGTTTTTCCCAAAAATAATTTACCAAAGACGTCCCAGACTTGGTTACGGCTTTGTGGAACAATATGACCAGCAACGATTTTCCTTTGGTATTTTCATCCTAAACCCCATAGTTCAAGGATTCTTGGCTGAGAAATGCATGTCCTTGACCCTAAACATGTCCCTCACACATTTGCACTAACTATATAGGTTGTGAAGAGAGAAACTTGAGGTAGGACAAACGTGCGGACCAAAACGAACAAAAATCCACCAATACTATAACTTTCCAAAAATGGAGAAAAATTTGACCTAAAATGCATTTCTAGTTTTAAAACGGGCGTATTTTGAGGAGTATTGAAGTTTTTTCCAAAAATAAATGACCAAAGACGTCCCAGACTTAGTTTCTGGTTTGGGGAACAAAATGACCTGAAACAATTTCCCTTTTGTATTTTGTTCCTACACCGCGTAGTTCAGGGATTCTTGCATCAGAAATGCGCATCCATCACCTTAAACATGTCTCTGACACATTTGCATGAACTATATTGGTCGCTAAGAATCAAACTTGAGGTAGGACGAACGGGCGGACCAAAACGAACGAAAGTCTACCAGTACTATAGCTTTCGAAAAATGGACGAAAGTTTGCCCTAAAATGCTTTTCTAGCTTCATAACAGACTCATTTCGAGGAACGTTGAAGATTGTTCAAAAAATAAACGACCAAATACGTCCCAGACTCAGTTTCTTCTTTGGGGAACAAAATGACCTACAATGATTTTCCTTTGTTATTTTCATACTACACCACGTATTTCAGAGATTCTTGCCTTAGGAACGGGCGTCCATGACATTTAACATGTCTCTGATACATTTGCATGAACTATATAGGTTGCAAGGAGAGAAACTTGAGGTAGGGCTAACGTGCGGACCAAAACGAACGAATATCCACTAGTACTATAGCTTTCGAAAAATGAACCAAAGTTCGGCCGAAATTGCATTTCTAGCAATAAAACGGGCTAATTTGCAGTAATATTTAAGTTTTTTTCCAAAAATATTTTACCAAAGACGTTCCAGTCTTGAAACTTGAGGTAGGATGAAAGGGGAGACAAAATTGGACTAAAATCGACCAGTAGTATAGTTTTTTAAAAATGGACCAAATTTCGACCAAAAATGCATTTTCAGGTATAAAATGGGCTCATTTAGAGGAAGGTTAAAGTTTTTCCAAAAAAATAAACAACTATAGACGTCCAAGACTCCGTTTCTTCTTAGGGGAACAAATGGACAAGCAACAATTTCCCTTTGGTATTTTCGCCCTACACGAATGGTTTAGGGATTGTTGGCTCAGAAATGCGCGTCTTTGACCCTAAACATTTTTCTGACACATATTGCATGAACGATATAGGTCGCTAAGAGTGAAACTTCAGGTAGGACTAATGTGCGGACCAAAACGGACGAAAATCGACCAGTGGTATAGCTTTTTAAAAATGAACAAATGTTCGACCTAAAATACATTTATAGGTATAAAATGGGCTCAATTGGAGGAATGTTGAAGTTTTTCCCAAAAATAAACGATCAAATAAGTTCTAGACTTAGTTTCTGCTTTGGGAAACAAAATGACCTGCAACGATTTCCCTTTGGTATTTTCGTCCTACACCCCGTAGTTCAGGTATTCTTGACTCAGAAACAGGCGTCCATGACCCTAAACATGTCTCTGACAGATTTGCGCGAACTATATCGGTCGCGAAAGGAGAAACTTGAGGTAGAACTGAGGTGCGGACCAAAACGGACGAAAGTCCACCAATACTATGGCCTTCGAAAAATGGAAAAAAGTTCGGCGTATAATGCATTTCTAGCTATAAAACAGGCTCATTTGGAGTAATTGTTAAGTGTTTCTCAAAAAATAATTTACAAAAGACGTCCGAGACTCGGTTTCTGCTTTTGAGAGCAAACTATCCACAAACGATTTTCTTTTGGTCTTTTCATTCTACACCCCATAGTTTAGAGATTTTTTATTCAAAAATCCGCGTCCTTAACCCTAAACATGTCTTTAATACATTTGCATGAACTATATAGGTCGCTAAGATTGAAACTTGTGGTAGGACGAATTTGCGCACCAAAACGGACGAAAATCGACCAGGTATAGCTTTCTAAAAATGGACAAAAGTTCAACCTAAAATGCATTTCTATGTTTAAAATGGGTTCATTTGGAGGAATGTCGAAGTTTTTCCCAAAAAGAAAAGATCAAAGACGTCCGAGACACAATTTCTGCTTTGGAAAACAAAATGACCTGCAATGATTTCCCTTTGGTATTTTCGTCCTACACCCTGTAATTCAGAGATTCTTGCCTCAGAAACACACGTCCATGACCTTAAACATGTCTCTAAAAAATGGACCAAAGTTTAGCCTAAAATGCATTTCAAGCTCTGAAACGGGCTGATTTTGAGTAATTGTTAAATTTTTCCCAAAAAACAATTTACAAAAGACGTCCCAGACTTTGTTTCTGCTATGGGAAACAAAATGACCTCCAACGATTTCCTTTTCGTATTTTTGTCCTACACCCTGTAGTTATGGGATTCTAGCCTCAGAAACACGCGTCCATGACCCTAAACATGTCTCAGACACATTTGCACGAACTATATCGGTCGCGAAGAGAGAAACTTGAGGTAGAATTGACTTGCGAACCAAAACGAACGAAAGTCCACCAATACTATGGGCTTCAAAAAATGGACCAAAGTTCGGTGTAAAATGCATTTCTAGCTATAAAACGTGATCATTTGGAGTAATTGTTAAGTTTTTCACAAAATATAATTTACGAAAGACGTCCCAAACTCGGTTTCTTCTTTTAAGAACAAACTATCCATATACGATTTCCCTTTGCTATATTCGTCCTAAACCCCATAGTTCAGAGATTCTTGGCTAAGAAGTGCGCGTCCTTGACCCTAAACATGTCTCTGACACATTTGCATGAACTATATAGGTTGCTAAGATTAAAACTTGTTGTAGGACGAATGTGCGGACCAAAACGGACGTAAAAGAACCAGTGGTATAACTTTCTAAAAATGGACCAAAGTTCGACCTAAAATGCATTTTTAGGTTTAAAATTGGTTAATTTAGAGGAATGTTGAAGTTTTTCCCAAAAATAAACGATCAAAGACGTCCTAGACTCAGTTTCCTCTTTGGCGACCAAAATGACCTGCAACGATTTTCTTTTGGTATATTCGTCCTACACCCTGTAGTTCAGGGATTCTTGCTTCATAAACACTCATCCATGACCCGAAACTTGTCTCTGACACATTTGCACTAACTATATCAGTCGTGAAGAGAGAAACTTGAGGTAGAACTGACGTGCGAACCTAAACGAATGACTGTCCATTAATACTATGACCTTCCAAAAATGGACCAAAGTTCGGCGTAAAATGCATTTCTAGCTATAAAACTGGCTCATTTGGAGTAATTGTTAAGTTTTTCACAAAAAATAATTTTTGAAAGACGTCCTAGGCTCAATTTCTGCTTTTGGGAACAAACTATTCTTAAACGATTTCCCTTTAGTATTTTCATCCCACACCCCATAGTTCAAAGATTCTTCGCTCAGAAAGACGCCCTAGACTCGGTTTCTGCTTTTGGGAACAAACTATCCAAAAACTATTTACGTTTGGTACTTTCGTCCTACACCTTATAGTTAAGAGATTCTTGGGTCAGAAACACGCGTCCATGACCCTAAACATGTCTCTGACACATTTGCATGAACTATATAGTTTTCGAAGAGAGAAACTACAGGTAGAACTGACGTGCAGACGAAAACGGACGAAAGTCCACCAATACTATGGCCTTCAAAAGACAGACCAAAGTATGGCCTAAAATGCATTTCTAGCTATAAAACGGGCTGATTTAGAGTAATTGTTAAGTTTTCCAAAAAAATAATTTACGAAAGACGTCCCAGACTCGATTTCTGCTTTTGGGAACAAACTATCATGAAACGATTTCCCTTTGGTATTTTCGTCCTACACCCCATAGTTCAGATATTCTTGGCTCAGAATGACACATTTCCCTTAAATATATAGGTCCCTACGATTGAAACTTTTGGTAGGAAAATGTTCGAACCAAACAAACGAAAATCGAACAGTGGTATAGCTTTCTAAAAATGGACCAAAGTCCGACTTAAAATGCATTTCTAGGTTTAAAATGGGTTAATTTGGAGGAATGTTGAAGTTTTTTCAAAAAATAAACGATCAAAGACGTCCAAGACTAAGTTTTTGCTTTTAGGAACAAAATGACCTGCAACGATTTCCCTTTGGTACTTTCGTTGTACACCCAGTAGTTCAGGGATTTTTGCCTTAGAAACACATGTCCATGACCCTAAACATATCTCTGACACATTTACATGAACTATATAGTTTTCGAAGAGAGAAACTTCAGGTAGAACTGACGTACAAACAAAAAACGGACGAATGTCCACCAATACGATGGCCTTCAAAAAACGGACCAAAGTTCGGCCTAAAATGCATTTCTAGCTATCAAACGGGCTTCACAAAAAATAATTTACGAAAGGCGTCACAGACTCGGTTTATGCTTTTGGGAACAAACTATTATGAAATGATTTCCCTTTGTTATTTTTGTCCTACACCCCATAGTTCAGAGATTCTTGGCTTAGAATGACACATTTGGCTAAAATATATAGGTCGCTACGATTGAAACTTGTGGTAGGACAAATGTGCGGACTAAAATGGACGAAAATCGAACAGTGGTATAACTTTCTAAAAATGGACCAAAGTCCGACTTAAAATGCATTTATAGGTTTAAAATGGGCTAATTTGGCGGAATGTTGAAGATTTTTCAAAAAATAAACGATCAAAGACGTCCAAGACTAAGTTTCTGCTTTCGGGAACAAAATGACCTGCAACGATTTCCCTTTGATATTTTCGTCGTACACCAAGTAGTTCAGGGACTTTTGCCTTAGAAACACGCGTCCATGACCCTAAACATGTCTCTGACACATTTGCATGACCTATATAGGTCGAAAATAGAGAAACTTGAGGTAAAACCGATGTACAGACCAAAACGAATGAAAGTCCACCAATACTATGGCCTTCGAAAAATGGAAAAAAGTTCGGCCTAAAATGCATTTGTAGCTATAAAGCGGGCTCATTTGGAGTAATTGTTAAGTTTTTCCCAAAAAATAATTTACAAAAGACGTCCTAAACTCTATTTCTGCTTTTTGGAACAAACTATACAAAAACATTTTCCCTTTGGTATTTTCGTCCTACACTCCATAGATCAGAGATTCTTGGCTTAGAAATGCGCGTCTTTGACCCTAAACATGTCTCTGACACATTTGCATGAACTATATAGCGCTAAGATTGAAACTTGTGGTAGGACGAATGTGCTGACAAAAATGGACCAGTGGTATAGCTTTTAAAAATGGACTGAAGTTCGACCTAAAATGCATTTCTACATTTAAAATGGGTTCATTTGGAGGAATGTTGAAGTTTTTCCAAAAAAATGAACGATCAAAGTCGTCCCAGACTCGGTTTCTGCTATAGGGAACAAAATGACCTGCAACGATTTCCTTTTGGTATTTTCGTCCTACTCCCTGTAGTCAGGGATTCTTGGCTCAGAAACACGCGTCCATGACCCTTGGCACATTTGCACGAACTATATCGGTCGCGAAGAGAGAAATTGGAGGTAGAATTGACGTGCGGACCAAAACAGACGAACGTCCACAAATACTATAGGCCTTGAAAAATGGACCAAAGTTCGGCGTTAATTGCATTTCTATCTATAAAAGGGGATCATTTGGAGTAATTATTAAGTTTTTCACAAAAAATAATTTACGAAAGACGTTTCAAACTCGGTTTCTACTTTTGGGAACAAACTATCCATATACGATTTCCCTTTGGTATTTTCGTCCAATACCTCATAATTCAGAGATTCTTGGCTAAGAAATGCGCGTCGTTGACTTTAAACATGTCTCCGACACATTTGCATGAACTATATAGGTCGCTAAGATTAAAACTTGTTGTAGGACGAATGTGCGCACCAAAACGGACGAAAAACGACAATTGGTATAGCTTTCTAAAAATGGACCAAATTTCGACATAAAATACATTTCTAGGTTTAAAATGGGCTAATTTGGAGGAATGTTAAGTTTTTCCCAAAAGTAAAAGATCAAAGACGTCCGATACTCAATTTCTTCTTTGGCGAATAAAATGACCTGCAACGATTTTCCATTGTTATTTTCGTCCTAGACTCTGTATTTAGGGGATTCTTGCCTCATAAATACGCGTCCATCACCCTAAACTTGTCCCTGGCACATTTTCACGGACTATATCGGTCGCGAATAGAGAAACTTGAAGAAGAATTGACGTGCGGACCAAAACGGACGAAAGTCCACCAGTACTATGGGCTTCGAAATATGGACCAAAGTTTGGCCTAAAATGCATTTCTAGCTATAAAACGGGCTCATTTTGAGTAATTGTTATGTTTTTCACAAAAAATAATTTACCAAAGACGTCCCAGACTCGATTTCAGATTTTGGGAACAAACTATCCTTAAACGATTTCCCTTTGGTATTTTCGTCCCACAACCCATAGTTCAAAGATTCTTGGCTCAGAAATGCGCGTCCTTGACCCTAAACATGTCTATGGAACATTTGCATGAGCTATATTGGTCGCTAAGATTAAATCTTGTTGTAGGACGAATGTGTGGACCAAAAGGGACAAAAATCGACCAGTGGTATAACTTTCTAAAAATGGATCAAAGTTCGACCAAAAATGCATTTCTACGTTTAAAATGGGCTCATTTGGAGGAATGTTGAAGTTTTTCCAAAAAATAAATGATCAAATACGTCCCAACTTCAATTTCTGCTTTGGGGAACAAAATCACCTCCAACGATTTCGCTTTGGTATTTTCATCCTACACCCTGTAGTTCAGGGATTCTTGCCTCATAATCACGCGTCCATGACCCTCAACTTGTCTCTGACACATTTGCACAAACTATATCGTTCGCGAAGAGAGAACCCTGAAGTAGAATTGACGTACGGACCAAAACGGACGAAAATTAATCAGTGGTATAACTTATTAAAAGTGAACCAAAGTTCGACCTAAAATGCATTTCTAATTTTAAAATGGGCTCATATGGAGGAATATTGAAGTTTTTCCCAAAAATAAACGATCAAAGACGTCCAAGACTCAGTTTCTTCTTTGGAGAACAAAATGACCAACAACGATTTCCCTTTTGTATTTTCGTTTTACACCACATAGTTCAAAGATTCTTGCCTCAGAAAAACAAGTCCATGACCCTAAACATGTCTCTGACACATTTGCATGAACTATATAGGTCGCAAAAGAGAAAGTTGACGTAGAACTGACGTGCGGACCAAAACGAACGAAAGTCCACCAATACTATGGCCTTCGAAAAATGGACCAAAGTTCGGTCTAAAATGCATTTCTAGCTATAAAACTATCCTTAAACGATTTCCCTTTGGTATTTTCGTCCCACACCCCATAGTTTAAAGATTCTTGGCTCCGAAATGCGCGTCATTGACCCTAAACATGTCTCTGACACATTTGCATGAACTATATAGGTTGCTAAGATTAAATCTTGTTGTAGGACAAATGTGCGGACCAAACGAACAAAAATCGATAAGTGGTATAACTTTCTAAAAATGGATCAAAGTTCGACCAAAAATGCATTTCTAGGTTTAAAATGGGCTCATTTGGAGGAATGTTAAAGTTTTTCCAAAAAATAAATGATCAAATACGTCCTAGCGTCAATTTCTGCTTTGGGGAACAAAATCACCTCCAACGATTTCGCTTTGGTATTTTCATCCTACACCCTGTAGTTCAGGGATTCTTGCCTCATAATCACGCGTCCATGACCCTCAACTTGTCTCTGACACATTTGCACAAACTATATCGTTCGCGAAGAGAGAACCCTGAAGTAGAATTGACGTACGGACCAAAACGGACGAAAATTAATCAGTGGTATAACTCATTAAAAGTGAACCACAGTTCGACCTAAAATGCATTTCTAATTTTAAAATGGACTCATATGGAGGAATATTGAAGTTTTTCCAAAAACTAAACGATCAAAGATGTCCAAGACTCAGTTTGTTCTTTGGAGAACAAAATGACCAACAACGATTTTCCTTTTGTATTTTCGTTTTACACCACATAGTTCATAGATTCTTGCCTCAGAAAAACGAGTCCATGACCCTAAACATGTCTCTGACACATTTGCATGAACTATATAGGTCGCAAAAAGAGAAAGTTGACGTAGAACTGACGTGCGGACCAAAACGAATGAAAGTCGACCAATACTATGGCCTTTCTAGGTTTAAAAACGGACAAAAGTTCGACCTAAAGTGCATTTCTAAGTTTAAAATGAGCTCATTTGGAGGAATGTTGAAGTTTGTCCCAAAACTAAACGATCAAAGACGTCCCAAATTCAGTTTCTGCTAGGGGGATCAAAATGACATGTAACGATTTTCTTTTTGTATTTTCGTCCTACACCCCGTAGTTAAGGGATTCTTGCCTTAGAAAGATGCGTCCATGACCCCAAACACGTCGTTGACACATTTGCATGAACTATATAGGTCGCAAAGAGAGAAAGTTAAGGTAGAACTGACTTGCGGACAAAAACGGACAAAAGTCCACCAATACTATGGCCTTGGAAAAATGGACCAAAGTTCGTCCTAAAATGCATTTTTAGCTATAAAACGGGCTCATTTGGAGTAATTGTTAAGTTTTTCCCAAAAAATAATTTACGAAAGACGTCCCAGACTCAGTTTCTTCTTTTGGGAACAAACTATGCATAAACGATTTCCCTGTGGTATTTTCGTCCAACACCCCATAGTTAAGAGATTCTTGGCTTATAAACGCGTGTCCTTTACCCTAAAAATGTCTCTGACACATTTGCATGGACTATATAGGTCGCTAAGATTGAAACTTGTGGTTGGATGAATGTGCGGACCAAAACGGAAGAAAATCGACCAATGGTATAGCTTCTTAAAAATGAACCAAAGTCCGACCTAAAATGAATTTCTAGGTTTTAAATGGGTTCATTTGGAGGAATGTTTAAGGTTTTCCCAAAAATAAACGATCAAAGACGTTCCAGACTCATTTTGTGCTTTGCAAACCAAATGACCTGCAATGATTTCCTTTTGGTATTTTTGTTCTACACCCCGTAGTTAAGGGATTCTTTTGGGAACAAAATATCCATAAACGATTTTCCTTTGGTATTTTCGTTCTACACCCCATAGTTCAGAGATTTGTGGCTCGGAAATGCCCGTCCTTCACTTTAAACATGTCTCTGACACATGTGCATGAACTATATAGGTCGCTAAGATTAAAACTTGGGGTAGGACGAATGTGCAGACCCAAAACGACGAAAATCGACAAGTGCTATAGCTTTTTAAAAATGGACCAAAGTTCGACCTAAAATTCATTTTTAGATTTAAGATGGGCTCATTTGGATGAATGTTGAAGTTTTTCCAAAAAATAAACGATCAAAAACGTCCCAGCCTTAGTTTCTTCTTTGGGGAACAAATTGACCTACAACGATTTCCCTTTGGTACTTTCGTCCTACACCCTGTATTCCGGGATTCTTGCCTCATGAAGATGCGTCCATGACCCTAAACATGTCTATGACACATTTGCATGAACTATATAGGTCACGAAGAGAGAAACTTGAGGTAGAACTAACGTGAGGACCAAAATGAACGAAAGTCCACCAATTCTATGGCCTTCGAAATATGGACAAAAGTTCGAACTAAAATGCATTTCTAGCTATAAAACGGGCCAATTTGGAGTAATTGTTAAGTTTTTCCCAAAAAAAAAATTACAAAAGACGTCCTAGTGTTGGTTTCCACTTTTGGGTACAAACTATCCAGAAACGATTTCCTTTTGGTATTTTCGTCCTACACTCCATAGTTCAGGGATTCTTGGCTCAGAAATGTCCGTCATGTGTTTGACACATTTGCATGAACTATATAGGTTGCTAAGATTGAAACTTGTGGTATGATGAATGTGCGGACCAAAATGGACGAAAATCGACCTAAAATGCATTTCTAGGTTTAAAATGTGATCATTTGGAGGAATGTTGAAGTTTTACCCAAAAATAAGCGATCAAAGATGTCCTAGACTCAAATTCTTTTTTGGGGAACGAAATGACCTGCAACGATTTTCCTTTAGTATTTTCGTCGTACATCCCATAGTTAAGGGATTCTTGCCTCAGAAACACGCGTCCATGACCCTAAACATGTCTCTGACACATTTGTACGAACTATATAGGTCGCGAAGAGAAAACTCGAGGTTGAACTAACGTGCGGACCAAAACGGACGAAAGTTCACCAATACTTTGGCCTTCGAAAAATGGAAGGATGTTATACCTAAAATGCATTTCTAGCTGTAAAACGGGCTCATTTGGAGTATATTGTTTAGTTTTTCCTAAAAAATATTTTATAAAATACGTCCCAGACTCGGTTTCTGCTTTTGGGAACAAACTATCCAGAAACAATTTCTCTTTGGTATTTTTGTCCTACACCCAATTGTTCAGAGATTCTAGGCTCAGAAATGCGCGTCCTTGACCCTAAACATGTCTCTGACACATTTGCATGAACTATTTAGTTCGCTAAGATTGAAACTTGTGGTAGGACGAATGTGCGGACCAAAACGGACAAAAATCAACCATTCGTAAAGCTTTCTAAAAATGGACCAACTTCCAATCTAAAATGCATTTCTAGGTTTAAAATGGGCTCATTTGGAGGAATGTTAAATTTTTTCTCAAAAATAAACAATCAAAGACGTTCGAGACTCAGTTTCTGCTTTTGGGTGACCTGCAATGATTTCCCTTTGGTATTTTCGTCCAACACCCCGTAGTTACGAGATTCTTGTATTAGAAACACGCGCCCATGACCCTAAGCATTTCTCTGACACATTTGCATGAACAATATGGGTCACGAAGAGAGAAACTTGAGATAGAACTGACATTCGGACCAAAACGAACGAACATCCACCAATACTATGGCTATCGAGAAATGGATCAAAGTTCGGGCTAAAATGCATTTCTCTCTATAAACCGGGCTCATTTGGAGTATATTGTTAAGTTATTCCCATAAAATTATTTACGAAAGACGTCCCAAATTCGGTTTCTGCTTTTGGGAACAAACTATCCAAAAACCATTTGCCTTTGGTATTTTCATCCTACACCCCATACTTCACACTTTCTTGCCTCAGAAATGCGCATGCTTGACCCTAAACATGTCTCTGACACATTTGCATGAACTATATAGGTCGCGAAGAGAGAAATTTAAGGTAGAATTGACGTGCGGACTAAAACGGACGAAAGTCCACCAATACTATGGCCTTCGAAAATGGAGAAAAGTTCGACCTAAAATGCATTTCTAACTATAAACTGTGCTCATTTGGAGTATATTGTTAAGTGTTTCCCAAAAAATAATTTATGAAATATGTGCCAGACTCGGTTTCTGCTTTTGGGAACAAACTATCCAGAAACGATTTGTCTTTGGTATTTTCGTCCTACACCCCATAGTTCATAGATTCTTGGCTCGGAAATGGGCATTCTTGACCCTAAACATGTCTCTGACACATTTGCATGAACTATGTAGGTCGCTAAGATTGAAACCTGTGGTAGGACGAATGTGCGTACCATAACGGACGAAAATCGACCAGTGGTATAACTTTCTAAAAATGGACCATAGTTCGACCTAAAATTCATTTCTAGGTTTAAAATTGACTCATTTGGAGGAATGTTAAAGTTTTTCCCAAATTTAAATGATCAAAGATGTCCCAGACTCAGTTTCTCCTTTGGGAAACAAAATGACCTGCAACGATTTCCCTTTGGTATTTTCATCCTACACCCGATAGTTTAGGGATTCTTGCCTCAGAATCACCCGTCCATGACCCTAAACATTTCTCTAACACATTTTCATGAACTATATGGGTCGCGAAGAGAGAAACTTGAGGTAGAACTAACGTGCAGACCAAAATGAACGAAAGTCAACCATTACTATGACCTTAAAAAAATAGACCAAAGTTCGGCCTAAAATGCATTTCTAGCTTTAAAACGGGCTCAGTTGCATGAACTATTAAGGTCCCTAAGGTTGAAACTTGTGCTAGGACAAAATGTTCAGACAAAAACGGCTGAAAATCAACCTGTGGTATAGCTTTTTAAAAATGGATCAAAGTTCGACCTAAAATGCATTTCTAGGTTCAAAATGGGCTCATTCGGAGGATTGGCGAAGTTTTTCCCAAAAATAAATGATCAAAGACATCCCAGACTAAGTTTCTACTTTGAGGAACAAAATGACCTACAACGACTTTCCTTTTGTATTTTTGTCCTACACCCCGTAGTTCAGAGATTCTTGCCTCAGAAACATGGTTCATGACCCTAAACATGTCTCTGACACATTTGCATGAACTATATCGATCGCGAAGAGCAAAACTTGAGGTAGAATTGACGTGCAGACAAAAACGTACGAAAGTCCACCAATACTATGGCCTTGGAAAAATGGACCAAAGTTCGTCCTAAAATGCATTTCTAGCTATAAATTGGGCTTATTTCGAGTAATTGTTAAGTTTTTCCTAAAAAATATTTTCGAAAGACGTCAAGACTCGGTTTCTTCTTTTGGGAACAAACTATCCAGAAACAATTTCTCTTTGGTATTTTCGTCCTACACCCTATAGTTCAGAGATTCTTGGCTCAAAAATGCGCGTCCTTGACCCTAAACATGTCTCTGACACATTTGCATGAACTATATAGGTCGCTAAGATTGATACTTGTGGTAGGACGAATGTGCGGACCAAAACGGACGAAAATCGACCAGTGGTATAGCTTTCTAAAAATGGACCAAAGTTCAACCTAAAATGAATTTCTAGGTTTAAAATGGGCTCATTTGGACGAATGTTTAAGTTTTTCCCAAAAATAAACGATCAAAGACGTCCCAGACTCAGTTTATGCTTTGGGGATCAAAATGACCTGCAACGATTTCTCTTTGGTATTTCATCCTTTACCGTGTAGTTCTTGGATTCTTGCCTCAGAAACACGCGTCCATGACCCTAAACATGTTTCTGACACATTTGCATGAATTATATGGGTCGCGAAGAGAGAAACTTGAGGTAGAACTGACATGCGGTCCAAACCGGACGAAGGTCCACCAATAGTATGGCCTTCGAAAAATGGACCAAAGTTCGACCTAAAATGCAATTCTAGCAATAAACCAGACTCATTTGGAGTAATTGTAAAGTTTTTGCCAAAAAATAATATACGAAAGACGTCCGAGACTCGGTTTCTGTTTTTTGGTAACATATTATCGAGAAACAATTTTCCTTTGGTATTTTCATCCAACACCCCATAGTTCAGAGATTCTGGGCTCAGAAATGCGCGTCCTTGACCCTAAACATGTCTTTTACACATTTGCATGAACTATATAGGTCGCTAAGATTGAAATTTGTGGTAGGACGAATATGCATACCAAAACGGACGAAAATACGACAAGTTGTATAGCTTTCTAAAAATTGACCAAAGTTCAACCTAAAATGCATTTCTAGGTTTAATATGGGCTAATTTGGAGGAATGTTGAAGTTTTTCCCCAGAATAAACGATCAATGACGTCTTAGACTTAGTTTCTGCTTTGGGGAACAAATGACCTGCAACAATTTCCCTTTGGTATTTTCGTCCTACACGTCGTAGTTCAGAGATTTTTGCCTTAGAAACACGCGTCCATGACCCTAAACATTTCACTGACACATTTTCATTAACTATATAGGTAACGAAGCGAGAAACTTGAGGTAGAACTGACGTGCGGACAAAAACGGACGAAAGTCAACCAATACTATTGCCTTCGTAAAGTGGACTAAAGTTCGGCCTAAAATGCATTTCTAGCTTTAAAACGGGCTCATTTGGATTAATTGTTAAATTTTTTGCAAAAAATAATTCACGAAAGACGTCCCAGACTTGAGTTCTGCTTTTCAGAACAAACTATCCAGAAACGATTTCTCTTTAATATTTTCGTCCTACACCCCATAGTTTAGTGATTCTTGGTTCAGAAATGCGCGTCCTTAACCCTAAACATGTCTCTAACACATTTGCATGAACTATATAGGTTGCTAAGATTGAAACTTGTGGTATGACGAATGTGCGGACCAAAACGGATGAAAATCGGCCAGTGGTATAGCTTTTTAACAATGGACCAAAGTTTGACCGAAAATGCATTTCTAGGTTTAAAATGGGCTCATTTAGAGGAATGTTGAAGTTTTTTTCCAAAATTAAACGATCAAAGACATCCCAGACTCAGTTTCTCCTTTGGGGAACAAAATGACCTCCAACAATTTCTCTTTGGTATTTTTGTCCTAAGCCAGTAGTTCAGGGATTCTGGCCTTAGAAACACGCATCCATGACCCTAAACATGTCTGACTCCTTTGCATGAACTATATAGGTCGCAAAGAGAGAAACTTGAGGTCCACTAATACTATGACCATCGAAAAATGGACAAAAGTTTGGCCCAAAATGCATCTTTAGCTATTAACCGGGCTCATTCGGAGTAATTGTTAAGTTTTTCTCAGAAAATAATTTACGAAAGACGTTCCAGACTCGGTTTCTGCTTTTGGAAACAAACTATCCAGAAATGATTTTCGTTAGGTATTTTCGTCCTACACCCGATAGTTCAGAGATTCTTGGCTCAGAAATGCGCGTCCTTGACCCTAAACATGTCTCTAAAACATTTGCATGTACTATGTAGGTCTCTTAGATTGAAACTTGTGGTAGGATGAATGTGCGGACCAAAACGGACGAAAATCGACTAGTGGTATAACTTTTTTAAAATGGACCAAAGTTCGACCTAAAATGCATTTCTAGGTTTACAATGGGCTCATTTAGAGGAATGTTGAACTTTTTCCCAAAAATAAACGATCAAAGACATCCCAGACTCAGTTTCTTCTTTGGGGAACAAAATGACGTGCAACAATTTCTTTTTGGTATTTTCGTCCTACACCCCGTAGTTCCGGGATTCTTGCCTCAGAAACACGCGTCCATGACCCTTAACATGTCTCTGACACATTTGCATGGTCTATATGGGACGCGGAGAGAGAAACTTGAGGTTGAACTGACGTGCGGACCAAAAACGACGAAAGTCCACAAATACTAGTGCCTTCGAAAAATGGACCAAAGTTCGGCCTAAAAAGCATTTCTATCTATAAACCGGGCTTGTTTGGAGTAGTTGTTAAGTTTTTCCCAAAAACTAATTTACGAAAGACGTCACAGACTCGATTTCTGCATTTGGGAACAAACTATTCAGAAACGATTTTCCTTTGGTATTTTCGTCCTACACCCCATAATTAAGAGATTCATGGCTAAGAAATGCGCTTCCTTGACCCTAAACATTTCTCTGACACATTTATATGAACTCTATAAGTCGCTAAGGTTGAACTTGTGGTTGGACGAATGTGGGGACCAAAAAGGACGAAAATTGACAAGTATTATAGCTTCCTAAAAATGGACCAAAGTTTGACCTAAAATGCATTTCTAGGTTTAAAATGTGCTCATTTGGAGGAATGTTGAAGTTTTTTCTCAAAAAATAACAATCAAAGACATCACAGACTCAGTTTCTGCTTTGGGGAACAAAATGATCTACAACGATTTCCATTTCGTATTTTCGTCCTACACCCCGTAGTTCAGGGATTCTTGCCTCAGAAACACGCGTACATGGCCCTAAACATGTCTCTGACACATTTGCATGAACTAGATGGGTTGCGAAGACAGAAACTTGAGGTAGAACTGACGTGCGGACCAAAAGGGACAAAAGTCAACCAATATTATGGCCTTCGAAAAATGGACCAAAGTTCTGCCTAAAATGCATTACTAGCTATAAACATGGCTCATTTGGAGTAATTGTTAAGTATTTCCAAAAAAATAATTTACGAAAGACGATCAATACTTGGTTTCTTCTTTTGGGAACAAACTATCTAGAAACGATTTTCCTTTGGTATTTTCGTCCTACACCTCATAGTTCAAAGATTGCTTGCTAAGAAATGCACGTCCTTGACCCTAAACATGTCTCTGACACATTTGTATGAACTATATAGGTCGCTAAGGTTGAAACTTGTGGTAGGACGAATATGCGAACCAAAACGTACGAAAATTGACCAGTGGTATAGCTTTCTAAAATTTGACAAAAGTTCGACCTAAAATGCATTTCTAGATTTAAAATGGGCTCATTTGGAGGATTGTTGAAGTTTTTCCAAAAAATAAACGATCAAAGACGTCCCAGACTCAATTTCTCCTTTGGGGAACAAAATGACGTGCAACGATTTCCCTTTGGTATTTTCGTCCTACACCCCATAGTTCATGGATTCTTGCCTAAGAAACACGCGTCCATGACCCTAAACATGTATCTGACACATTTGCATGAACTATATGGGTCGCAGAGAGAGAAACTTAAGGTAGAACTGACGTGCGGACCAAAACGGAAGAAAGTCCACCAATACTATTGGCTTCGAAAAATGGACAAAGGTTCGGCCTAAAATGCATTTCTAGCTATAAAACGAGCTTATTTGGAGTAATTGTTAAGTTTTTAACCAAAAGTAATTTACGAAAGACGTCCCAGACTCGGTTTCTATTTTTGGGAACAAACTATCCAGAAACGATTTCCCTTTAGTATTTTCGTCCTACACCCCGTAGTTCAGGGATTCTTGCCTCAGAAACACGCATCCATGACCCTAAACATGTCTCTGACACATTTGCATGAACTATATGGGTCACGAAGAGAGAAAGTTGAGGTAGAACTGACGTGCGAACCAAAAAATAATTTACGAAAGACGTCTCAGACTCGGTTTCTTCTTTCTGGAGCAAACTATGCAAAAACGATTTCCCTTTTGTATTTTCGTCCTACACCCCGAAGTTCAGAGATTCTTAGCTCAGAAATGCGCGTCCTTGACCCAAAACACGTCTCTGACACATTTGCATGAACTACATAACTCGATAAGGTTGAAACTTGTGATTGGACGAATGTGTGGACCAAAACGGACGAAAATCGACAAAGGGTATAGCTTTCTAAAAATGGACCAAAGTTCGACCTAAAATGCATTTCAAGGTTTAAAATGAGCTCATTTTGAGGAATGTCGAAGTTTTTCCAAAATATAAACGATCAAAGACGTTCCAGACTCAGTTTCTGCTTTGGGGAACAAAATGACATGCAACGATTTTCCTTTGGTATTTTCGTCCTACACAGCGTAGTTCAGGGATTCTTGCCTAAAAAACATGCGTCCATGACCCTAAACATGTCTTCGACACATTTGCATGAACTATATGGGTCGCGAAGAGAGAAACTTGAGGTAATACTGACGTGCGGACAAAAACAGCCGAAAGTCCACCAATACTACAGCCTTCGAAAAATGGACCAACGTTCGGCCTAAATTGCATTTCTAGCTATAAACTGGGCTCATTGGAGTAATTTTTAAGTTTTTCCAAAAAAATAATTTATGAAAGACGTCCCAGACTCGGTTTCTGCTTTTGGGAACAAATTATCCTGAAACGAATTCCCTTTGGTATTTTCGTCCTCACAACAGAGTTCAGAGTTTAGTGATTCTTGGCTTAGAAATGCGCGTCCTATATCCTAATCATGTCTCTGACACATTTGCATGAAGTATATAGGTCACTAAGATTCAAATTTGTGGTAGGACGAAGGTGCAGACCAAAACGGACGACAATCGACCAGTGGTATAACTTTCTTAAAATGGACCAAAGTTCGACCTAAAATGCATTCCTAGGTTTAAAATGGGCTAATTTGGAGGAATCTTGAAGTTTTTCCCAAAAATAAACGATCAAAGACGTCCCAGACTCAGTTTCTCTTTTGGGGAACAAAATGACCTGCAACGATTTCCCTTTGGTATTTTCGTCCTACAACCCATACTTCAGGGATTCTTGCCTCAGAAACACCCGTCCATGACCCTAAACATGTCTCTGACACATTTGGATGAACTATATGGGTCGCGAAGAGAAAAACTTGAGGTAGAACGGACGTGCGAACCAAAATAGACCAAAGTCCACTAGTACTATGGCCTTCGAAAAATGGTCCAAGGTTCGGCCTAAAATACATTTCTAGCTATAAACCGGGCTCGTTTGAAGTAATTGTTAAGTTTTTCCTAAAAAAAAAATTACGAAAGACGTCCCAAACTTATTTTCTGCTTTTGGGAACAAACTATCTAGAACTGATTTCCCTTTGGTATTTTAGTCCTACACCCCATAGTTCAGAGTTCAAAGATTATTGGTTCAGAAATGCATGTCCTTGACCCTAAACACGTCTCTGACACATTTGCATATAGGTCGCTAAGATTGAAACTAGTGGTAGGACGAATGTGCGAAACAAAACGAACGAAAATCGACTAGTGGTATAGCTTTCTAAAAATGGACCAAAGTTCAAACCTAAAATGCATTCATAGGTTTAAAATGGGCTAATTTGGAGGAATGTTGAAGTTTTTCCTAAAAATAAACGATCAAAGACATCGCAGACTCAGTTTCTACTTTGGGAAAAAATATGATATGCAACGATTTTCCTATTTGTATTTCGTCCTACAGTCCGTAGTTTAGGGATTCTTGCCTCAAAACACACGTCCATGACCCGAAACATGTCTCTGACACATTTGCATGAGCTATATGGGTCGCGAAGAGAGAAACTTGAGGTAGAACTGATGTGCAGACCAAAATAGACGAAAGTTCACCAATACTATGGCCTTCGAAAAATGGACCAAAGTTCGACCTAAGTTTTTTCCAAAAAAAATTTACGAAAGACGTCACAGACTCGGTTCTGCTTTTGGGAACAAACTATCCAGAAATGATTTTCCTTTGGTATTTTAGTCCTACACCCTATAGTTCAGAGATTCTTGGATAAGAAATGTGCGTGGTTGACCCTAAACATGTCTTTTACACATTTGCATGAACTATATAGGTCGTAAGATTGAAACTTGTTGTAGGACGAATGTGCGAACCGAAACGGACGAAAATCGACTAGTGGTATAGCTTTCTAAAAATGGACCAAAGTTCGACCTAAAATGCATTTCTTGATTTAAAATGGACTCATTTGGAGGAATGTTGAAGTTTTTCCCAAAAAAAAAAAACGATCAAATACGTCCCAAACTCAGTTTCTGCTTTGGAGAACAAAATGACTTGCAACGGGTTCCCTTTGGTATTTTCGTCCTACAGCCCGTAGTTTAGGGATGCTTGCCTTAGAAACACTCGTCAATGACTCTAAACATGTCTCTGACACATTTGTATGAACTATATTGGTCGCGAAGAGAGAAACTGAGGTAGAACTGGCGTGCGGAACAAAATGGACGAAAGTCCACCAATACTATGCCCTTCGAAAAATGGACGAAGTTGGGCCTAAAATGCATTTCTAGCTATAAACCGGGCTCATTTGGAGTAATTTTTAAGTTTTTCCTAAAAAATAATTTACAAAAAACGTCCCAGACTCGATTTCTGATTTTGGGAACAAACTATTCAGAAACGATTTCCCTTTGGTTTTTTTGTCTTACACCCCATAGTTCAGAGATTCTTGACTCAAAAATGTGCGTCCTTGACCCCAAACATGTCTTTGACACATTTGCATGAACTATATACGTCGCTAAGATTGAAACTTGTGGTAGAACGAATGTGCGTCCCAAAACGGACGAAAGTCCACCAATACTACGACCTACAAAAAATGGACCAAAGTTCGGCCTAAAATGCTTTTCTAGCTATTAACAGGGTTATTTGGAGTAATTGTTAAGTTTTTCCCAACCAATAAGTTACGAAAGACGTCCCAGACTCGGTTTCTACTTTTGGGAACAAACTATCCAAAAAAGATTTCCCTTTGGTATTTTCGTCCTACACCTCATAGTTCAGAGATTCTTGGCTCAGAAATGCACGTTCTTGACCCTAAACCTGTCTTTGACAAATTTGCACGAACTATATAGGTCGCTAAGATTGCAACATGTGGTAGGACGAATATGCGGACCAAAACGAACGAAAATCGACCAGTGGTATAGCTTTCTAAAAATGGACCAAAGTTTGACCTAAAATGCATTTCTATGTTTAAAATGGCTCATTTGGAGTAATGTTGAAGTTTTTCCAAAAAGAAACGATTAATGACGTCCCAGACTCAGTTTCTGCATTGTGGAACATAATGACCTGCAACGATTTCCCTTTGGTATTTTCGTTTTACAGCCCGTAGTTCATGGATTCTTTCCTCAGAAACACGCTTCCATGATCCTAAACATGTCTCTGACACATTTGCATGAACTTTATGTGTAATACCCGACTTTTTCTTTATATAAGTTGTTGGTTGTAAATGTATTAATAAAATAATCAGAGGGTATTTTAGTAATTTTTTATAAAGGATATTTTTGTAATTTTGTAAAAAATTGGTAAAAGTTTAATTCGGTAGTTTTGTTTAAAAATAAATAAAATAATCTTTTAATAAAAGAAAAGGAAAAAAATAAAAGGAAAATGAAATTGAAATTGATGTATTATTTATTTTATAGTTATCTTTTGTATTTAAAAAAAACAAAAATAAAAGAAATTTTATTTTTTAAAAAGTGTGTCATCATTTGTGATAAGAAGAAAGAAAGTGCAAAATTGTTTAATTTCTTCTCAATTCTTTTGTTGTTGGATGAAGAGAAGGTGGTTTTGTTATATATTGGCTGAATTGAAGGAAAATTGAAGAAGAAGGCCGAGAGAGAGAGAGAGAGAGAGACTGAAAATCTGGATTTTTTTTTAGTTGAACATCTTGAGAAGAAGTGAGAAATTAAGCTTCAATTCTTAACCGAATTGAGTGAAATTTATGTCTAAATTGCATAAAAAACAGAGAGGAAGCTGAAGCACAACTCAATTTGGAGACATTTGGCCAAAGAGACCACTGATTTTGAAGAAAAAGAGCTCGGGTTGCTGAAAATTGAAAAAAACGGACCAGAAACTTTGAAAATTAAATTATCCGTCTACAGGCCGAATTAAGATCTAATTTCTGGAAGTAAGGTAGATTATTAGTTCATTTAGAGTTCTGTAAAAGGAATTTATTTAATTTGGTCTGTGTAGGGAGAAATCGAAGCTACAATTTTCATTTTTAAGCTCGCCGGAAAACTGAGTAAGGTGATTTCCAGAGGCCAATTCGAGCTTTCCACGAGAAGTTTGAAGCTAATTGTTTGAGGTAAGCAAATAGACTCATGTAGAAATCGTTTGACATAGGTTAGAGCTTCTAACTGTTAGTAGATTAAGATAATTCTCTTGCAGAAGTTTGATCCACGTAGTCGCCAGAAAACTTGATGTTAATTAAGTAAGGAAGTCTGTGAAGAAGAAGAACTGGAAATTTATTATTGTTGTTGTTGTTGTTGTTATTATTATTGTTGTTATTATTATTATTATAAATATATTATATGTATGTATGTACGTATCTATGTATGTAATTATATTTATAAATAGTATTTTAGGAGAAAGAATTAATTTAAAAAGTAAAATTAAGGAAATTTTGGTTTTCTCGATTTTTGTGTCAAGTGATTTAAGGATCGATTCTGAATTTATTTGTGTCAAGTTTGTGAGTTATAATACTATTTTAATATTTTAATATTAAAATAATTATCGGAATGCACGTTTCTCGAGAATTTGCAAAATTTTCAGAAAAATCATGTTTTTCATATTTTCTGATATACTTTCACATGGTAACTTGTTTGAAGCTTGATTTAAGAATTTTACGGCATTTCTGGTAGTTTTAAAAAAATAATATTATATTGACACGTTTTACGAGGCAATACCTGTTTTTGAATTAGCATGTTTTATTATATGTTCGGCCCTATTTATGTTTACTGAGGTGATTTTGATGATTTTCATGATTGTTTGAGCATGTTTTGACTGTCATATGGCCTGAGTACGTTTTGCACGTTTTACAAGATTCTCGAAATCATGAGTTATGATGGTTTAATGTTTTTATAAGATTTCTACCATGTTATTAGTTATGTTTAAGCAGGATTTCAAGTACTACGAGTTTCATGGAGATTTGAGAAATGATTTAAGATGATGATATGTTTTATGTGACTTGCACGTTTTACGATGATTTGTTTTTAAGCATGTGTACCCATGTGAGCCTGGGCCTACTATACTAGGTGTGCAAACTAGGGTATGCGCTGTCTTGCGTGAGGGTTCGCCCCACCATGGAAAAGACGTTATGGGTGGTGACTCCGTTACTTCGTAGATATACGCTGTCATGGTGTTGAGATTACTCCACCATGGCAAAGACGTTGCAAGTGGTTGTCCCACTACAACGTAGATTCGCTGCCTTAGTGCTGGGTTCGCCCCACTTTGGCAAAGGCGTTATAGTTTCTAGCACCACTATAATGTAGGATACCGTTGTTGTGTTGAGCTGGCTCCACCTCGACGAAGACGCGTTGGTCCTGATCCAACCACGACGTAGATATAGCTGTCGTTAGTATGAGATTACTCCACTGCGGCAAGGACCTAGCTAGTGCTGAGTTTTCCCCATTACCACGTAGTTCAGTTTGATACACATCGCTTACATATTTTCAGATATTCATGTTTTAGCATGATTTCAGTTATGCATAGTTTTACCATGATTTACATATAAGTATTGTGCAAGCACATTTCAAGTGATTTCAGTTTAAATTATGATTTATGGTTTCAGATTGATTTGATTTGTGAAAAGTTTCTAAGTCAACGATTTCTAGTTATGGTATATATGTATATTGAAGTATTTTCTATTAAAGCTTCACTCACTGAGCGTTTTAGCTCATTCTTTCAAATTGTTTTCCCACTTTCCAGGTAGAGATCGTGATCTCGGAGCCTAACCTACCACAAACTGTCTGCTACGTGAGAAGTTTTAATACTAGTGTACGTTAGTAATAAATTATGCATGTTACTGTTATAATAAGTTTTGGTACAGTGAGATGGGTTGTATAAAACAATATGGGTTTCCGCTGTTATCTGTTAAGTTTGAGTTTGTTTTTCCGCACTTTTTAAGTTATTGGTATTGTTTAATTCAGAGTTAAGTTAAGATAATCAGTGAGGATCGTCAAGGAAAGGACAAGATTCACTGGCTTCACGACGTCCCCTAGGCAAGGAGTAGAGAGTCTGGGAGAGGGTGTGACAATATGGATTGAGAAGAGAGAAACTTGAGCTAGAACTAACGTGCGGACCAAAAAACACGAAAGTCCACCAATACTATGGCCTTCGAAAAATGGACCAATGTTCGGTCTAAAATGCATTTCTCGCTATAAACCGGGCTCATTTAGGGTAATTGTTCAGTTTTACACAAAAAATTATTTACGAAAGACGTTCCAGACTCGGTTTCTGCTTTTGGGAACAAACTGTCCAGAAAAGATTTCCCATTGGTATTATGGTCCTACACCCCATAGTTCAAATATTCTTGGCTCAAAAATGCGTGTCCTTGACCCTAAACATGTCTCTGACACATTTGCATGAACTATATGGGTCGCGAAGAGGGAAACTTGAGGTAGAACTGACGTGCGGACCAAAACGGACGAAAGTCCGCCAATACTATGGCCTTCGAAAAATGGACCAAAGTTCGGCCTAAAATGCATTCCTAGCTATTAACTAGACTCGTTTGGAGTAATTGTTAATTTTTTCCCAAAAAATAATTTACGAAAGACGTCTAAGACTCGGTTTCTGTTTTTGGAAACAAACTATACAGAAACTATTTCCCTTTGGTATTTTCGTCTTACACCCCATAGTTCAAAGATTCTTGGCTCAGAAATGTGCGTCCTTGACCTTAACCATGTCTCTGACACATTTGCATGAACTATACAAATCACTAAATTTGAAACTTGTGGTAGGACGAATGTGCGGACCAAAACGGGCGAAAATCAACAAGTGGTATAGCTTTCTAAAAATGGACCAAAGTTCGACCTAAAATGCATTTCTAGGTTTAAAATAGGCTCATTTGGAGGAATCTTAAAGTTTTTCCCAAAAGTAAACGATCAAGGACGACCCAAACTCAGTTTCTCCTTTTGGGAACAAAATGACCTGCAACGATTTTCCTTTGGTATTTTCCTCCTACAGCCCGTAGTTCATGGATTAATGCCTCAGAAACACGCGTCCTTAACCCAAAACATGTCTCTGACACATTTGCATGAACCATATGGGTCGTGAAAAGAGAGACTTAAGGTAGAACTGACGTGCGGATCAAAACGGACGAAAGTCCACCAATATTATGTCCTTCGAAAAATGGACAAAAGCTCAGCCTAACATGCATTTCTAGGTATAAACTGGGCTCATTTGGAGTAATTGTTAAATTTTTCCCAAAAACTAATTTACGAAAGACATCCCAGACTCCGTTTCTGCTTTTGGGAACAAACTATCTAGAAACGATTTACCTTTTTGTATCTTCATCCTACACCTCATATTTCAGTGATTCTTGGCTTCGAAATGCGCATCATTGACCCTAAACATGTCTCTAACACATTTCCATGACCTATATAGGTCGGTAAGATTGAACCTTGTGATAGGACGAATGTGCGGACCAAAACGGACGAAAATGGACCAGTGGTATAGCTTTCTAAAAATGGACCAAAGTTCGACCTAAAATGCATTTCTGGGTTTAAAATGGGTTCATTTGGAGGAATGTTGAAGTTTTTCCAAAAATAAACGATCAAAGACGTCCCAGACTCAATTTCTACTTTGGTGAACAAAATGACTTGCAACAATTTCCCTTTTGTATTTTCGTCCTACACCCCGTAGTTTAGGGATTCTTGCCTTAGAAACACGCATCCATTACCCTAAACATGTTTGTGACACATTTGAATGAACTATATGGGTCGCGAAGAGAGAAAATTGAGGTAGAACTGACGTGCGGACCAAAGCGGATGAAAGTCCACCAATACTATGATCTTCGAAAAATGGACCAAAAGTTCGGCCTAAAATGCATTTCTAGCTATAAACATGACTCATTTGGAGTAATTTTTAAGTTTTTCGGAAAAAATAATTTACCAAAGACGTCCCAAACTCAGTTTCTGCTTTTGGAAACAAACTATCCACAAATGATTTTCCTTTGGTATTTTGGTTATACACCACGTAGTTTAGGGATTCTTGCCTCAGAAACATGCGTCCATGACCCTAAACATGTCTCTGACACATTTGCATAAACTATATGGGTCGCGAAGAGAGAAACTTGTGGTAGAACTGATGTGCGGATTAAAACGGACGAAAGTCCTCCAATACTATGGCCTTGTAAAAACGGACCGAAATTCGGCCTAAAATACATTTCTAGCTATAAACCGGGCTCGTTTGGAGTAATTGTTATGTTTTTTCCAAAAAATATTTTACGAAAGACGTCCCAGACTCGGTTTCTGCTTATAGGAACAAACTATCTAGAAACGATTTCCCTTTGGTAGTTTCATCCTACACCCCATGGTCTAAAGATTATGGGCTCAGAAATGCGCGTCCTTGACCCTAAACATGTCTCTGACACATTTGCATGAATTATATAGTTCGCTAAGATTGAAACTTGTGGTAGGACGAATGTGCGGACCAAAACGGACGAAAATCGCTCACTGGTATAACTTTCAAAAAATGGACCAAAGTTCGACATAAATGTATTTCTAGGTTTAAAATGGGCTCATTTTGCGGAATGTTGAAGTTTTTCCCAAAAAAAAAAAACGATCAAACACGTCCCAGTCTCAATTTCTGCTTTGGGGAACAAAATGACCTGCAACGATTTCCCTTTGGTATTTTCGTCATACACCCAGTAGTTCAAAGATTCTTGCCTCAGAAACACGCGTCCATGACTATAAACATGTCCCTGACACATTTGCATGAACTATGTGGGTTGCGAAGAGAGAAAGTTGAGGTAGAACTGACGTGCGGATCAAAACGGACGAAAGTCCACCAATACTATGGCCTTCGAAAAACGGACTGAAATTCGACCGAAAATGCATTGCTAGCTATAAACCGGGCACGTTTGGAGTAATTGTTAAGTTTTTCCCAAAAACTATTTTACGAAAGACGTCCCAGACTCGGTTTCTGCTTATATTAACAAACTATCTAGAAACGATTTCCCTTTGGTATTTTCGTCCCACACCCCATAGTTCAGAGATTCTTGGTTTATAAATGCTCGTCCTTGACCCTAAACATGTCTATCACACATTTGCGTGAACTATATAGGTCGCTAAGATTAAAACTTGTGGTAGGACGATTGTGCGGTCCAAATTTGACGAAAATCGAACAGTGGTATAGCTTTAAAAAATGGATCAAAGTTCAACCTAAAATGCATTTCTAGGTTTAAAATGGGCTCATTTGGAGGAATGTTAAAGTTTTTTCCAAAAAAAAAACGATCAAACACGTCCCAGTCTCAGTTTCTGCTTTGGGGAACAAAATGACCTGTAACGATTTCTCTTTGGTATTTTCGTCATACACCCAGTAGTTCAAAGATTCTTGCCTCAAAAACACGCGTCCATGACTATAAACATGTCCCTGATACATTTGCATGAACTATATGGGTCGCGAAGAGAGAAAGTTGAGGTAGAACTGTCGTGCGGATCAAAACGAACGAAATTCCACCAATACTATGGCCTTCAAAAAACGGATTGAAATTCGACCGAAAATGCATTTCTTGCTATAAACCGGGCTCGTTTGGAGTAATTGTTAAGTTTTTCCCAAAAACTATTTTACGAAAGACGTCCCAGACTCGGTTTCTGCTTATATTAACAAACTATCTAGAAACGATTTCCCTTTGGTAATTTCGTCCCACACCCCATAGTTCAGAGATTCTTGGTTTATAAATGCTCATCCTTGACCCTAAACATGTCTATCACACATTTGCATGAACTATATAGGTCGCTAAGATTAAAACTTGTGGTAGGACGAATGTGCGGTCCAATTTTGACGAAAATCGACCAGTGGTATAGCTTTCAAAAATGGATCAAAGTTCGACCTAAAATGCATTTCTAGGTTTAAAATGGGCTCATTTGGAGGAATGTTAAAGTTTTTTCCAAAAAAAAAAAGCGATCAAACACGTCCCAGTCTCAGTTTCTGCTTTGGGGAACAAAATGACCTGCAACGATTTCCCTTTGGTATTTTTGTCATACACCCAGTAGTTCAAAGATTCTTGCCTCAAAAACACGCGTCCATGACCATAAACATGTCCCTGATACTATGGCCTTCAAAACACATTTGCATGAACTATGTGGGTTGCGAAGAGAGAAAGTTGAGGTAGAACTGACGTGCGGATCAAAACGAACGAAAGTCCACCAATACTATGGCCTTCAAAAAACGAACTGAAATTCGACCTAAAATGCATTTCTAGCTATATATTGGGCTCGTTTGGTGTAATTGTTATGTTTTTCCCTAAAACTATTTTACGAAAGACGTCCCATACTCGGTTTTTGCTTTTGGGAACAAACTATCAATAAATTATTTCTCTTTGATATTTTCGTCCTACACCCCATAGTTCAGAGATTCTTGGTTTATAAATGCTCGTCCTTGACCCTAAACATGTCTATCACACATTTGCATGAACTATATAGGTCGTTAAGATTAAAACTTGTGGTGGGACGAATGTGCGGTCAAAATTTGACGAAAATCGACCAGTGGTATAGCTTTAAAAAATGGATCAAAGTTCGACCCAAAATGCATTTCTAGGTTTAAAATGGGCTCATTTGGAGGAATGTTAAAGTTTTTTCCAAAAAAAAAAAACGATCAAACACGTCCCAGTCTCAGTTTCTGCTTTTGGGAACAAAATGACCTGCAACGATTTCCCTTTGGTATTTTCATCATACATCCAGTAGTTCAAAGATTCTTGCCTCAAAAACACGCGTCCATGACTATAAACATCTCCCTAACACATTTGCATGAACTATATGGGTCGCGAAAAGAGAAAGTTGAGGTAGAACTGACGTGCGGATCAAAACGAACGAAAGTCCACCAATACTATGGCCTTCAAAAAACGAACTGAAATTCGACCTAAAATGCATTTCTAGCTATATACCGGGCTCGTTTGGTATAATTGTTATGTTTTTCCCTAAAACTATTTTACGAAAGACGTCCCAGACTCAGTTTTTGCTTTTGGGAACAAACTATCCATAAATGTTTTCTCTTTGATATTTCCGTCCTACACCCCATAGTCGAGAAATTTTTGGCTCAGAAATGCGCGTCCTTGACCCTAAACATGTCTCTGACTCATTTGCATGAACTATATAGGTCGCTAAGATTGAAACTTGTGGTAGGACAAATGTGCGGACCAAAGAGGACGAAAATCGACTAGCTTTCTAAAAATGGACCAAAGTTCAACCTTAAATGAATTTCTAGGTTTAAAATGGGCTCATTTGGAGGAATGTTAAAGTTTTTTCCAAAAAAAAAAACGATCAAACACGTCCCAGTCTCAGTTTTTCCTTTGGGGAACAAAATGACCTGCAACGATTTCCCTTTGGTATTTTCGTCATACACCCAGTAGTTCAAAGATTCTTGCCACAAAAACACGCGTCCATGACTATAAACATGTCCCTAACACATTTGCATGAACTATATGGGTCGCGAAGAGACAAAGTTGAGGTAGAACTGACGTGTGGATCAAAACGAACGAAAGTCCCCTAATACTATAGCCTTCAAAAAACGAACTGAAATTCGACCTAGAATGCATTTCTAGCTATAAACCGAGCTCGTTTGGAGTAATTGTTAAGTTTTTCCCAAAAACTATTTTACGAAAGACGTCCCAGACTCGGTTTTTGCTTTTGGGAACAAACTATCCATAAATGATTTCTCTTTGGTATTTTCGTCGTACAACCCATAGTTGAGAAATTCTTGGCTCGGAAATGCGCGTCCTTGACCCTAAACATGTCTCTGACTCATTTGCATGAACTATATAGGTCGCTAAGATTGAAACTTGTGGTAGG